>JBAMJV010006432.1:0-47479 GCA_037951105.1 Echinarachnius parma | reverse complement strand
TGTTAGGTATCTTATGAGTATATATGAGTGTAACTAAAATAATTACAAAACAAAATGAAGTGAACATGGGGAACATTGATTGTAGAATGTTATTTTGGGAAAGGGTGACCAAAGGCATAAGAGAGAATAAGGGTATTACTATTAGCTGATATGAGTTTTTAAAATACAACATTTTCAATGATTTACAAACTTGTAAAAATCAGGGGGGGGGGGGAGAGTCAGAAAAACCCAGGAGTACTGATGTCTATTTAGAACTTACACAATTTGTAGAATGATTGCTTTCAAAGTCCTAATTACTTCAAACAATCTGGTTTGTTTCTCTAGCATATGACTGAACATTTAATTTATTTGTGATTTATGTAATTCAGATAGCACAGAGCCTGGCACAGCAAACTAGTAAAGAACCTACAAAATCTTAATTGTTCATGTTTGAGTGTACTACATACATGTATGAATTTGTAATAGGTCTGTAATTTTCCAACTATTAATTTTTACTTTCATTTGTTTAATCAACATTTATAAGGCTTCATGCACTTTTTGTTGACCCCACATTCTCATAATTTGTACCTTTTGTGTTTGTAATTGTTTATGCTGACTTGTTTTCTATGGTTTTATATAAATGTTAATGTATTTATATATACATTGTATTTATGTGTTTATGATGAATGAAATAAATTGAAAATTGAATTGTGTTCTTATACCATTCTTTTCTTGTCCTTTATTCAAGGAATGATAGTTTGCAGCTGAAGCAGCCATTGAGGAAGGATTCAGCATGGATCCAGCATTTCAGAGCACAGGGCTTGAAGAAGGTACAATACTTTGTCTGCTTCAAAAATCCTCCTGAATCTAACTATATTAATTCAAAACATTTACTTGAGAAAAACGTAGATACCGCACAGCAAATATCAATGTGTGTATTTGTTTCAGACACTCAGTCCCAAACAAAGGAAATTGCTACAAATTCTGGTATGTATTGTTTCTCATTAGACTCTTGAAATTTGACAGTAATTGTGGATATTTTGGTGGCCTGATACTCAATGAAAATGGCCTCGGCCCACTGGGCCAGAGGTCAGAGCTTGTTTCGAATGCTGCTTTATAATGGAGTTAGAAATATTAAAATTGTGTCCTCTTTTCTCCCCCAGGAGGTCTGTGTGTTCTGTGACAGCCCAGAGCAGAGTGAGGGAGCGATACGGGAAGTTCCTCCGCCACGAGGGCAGTGGTATCAACGCTCATTATTACTGCCTGGTGAGATGTGTGGCATGGTCAAAACAAATACAGTCAAACCTGTGTATAAGTTGAGCATCAATAGATGGGAAATAAGAAAATTGGTCACTGTAACAGTCTGTAGACAGGTGACTTCCATAGAGATGTTCAACTACTTTGTTTTCTCTGCATGGGGTCAGGTTTATTGGCTGCAATAGGCAGGTTGGCTGCTATAGACAGGTTGAAAATTATTAAAGAAAGGTTTGACTGTATCCATATATTAGTCCAACAAGTGGATGTATTTATATATTATTTTGTGCACAAGGCATTTTAGTCCTAGGACTACCGTCTTGTATATTTTATGTGCTAATAACAAAAAATATATCTATCTATAGATCTATCTAGAGTTTATGTATAGAGAGAGTTATATTTACTTATAAAAAATGGAAGATTTCTTGGCCAGATAATAAAGAGGTACACATAGTAATGTTTTGAATAGCTTTAAAAAAAAAAGAAGATATTATTCTCACAAAGAAATCCTAAAGTAATTGTGTTTGTATTATTTTCTGCCAGCAATTGTGGACGGACATTGTCAAGAGTGTTGTCTTGTTTAATTTTGCAGTTGTTTGCATGTGGACTAAGCCAGCGAGGCCAAACCAGTGAAGGGTTAGAGGGATTTCTGATTGAGGATATCCTGACTGAAAGGAAGAGAGCACAAAAACTGGTAAGAAATTCCTTATTCTTGTAAGCTCCCCAGGGAAGTTGAGATTGCTTACATGGCTTCCAGCTCTACCTGATACCGGATATAGTCAATTTACGCTTTCCAATGAAATGATACCAAATTTATGAATGGTAATAGCGAAATAGAAAAGTTATAATGCACAAACCTTGATTGCGGAACTCTTTGTGCGAAGTATATAAATCTGTTTGTGTTTTGTCCTCTCATTTAGAAATGCAAGTGGTATATTGTGTAAAGCGCATAGAGAAACTGATATTGTGCCCTATATATGAGCTTCACATATTATTTATAAAAAAATGAAATGTTTTTTGTATTTTATCCTCTCATTCAGAAATGCAAGTACTGCAAGAGGAAAGGAGCCTCTGTTGGCTGTTCAGTGAGGGCGTGTCATCAGGTGTATCACTATTGTTGTGGAGTGGAGGGAGGATGCTATCTACCTATTCTACGACAGCTTCGTGTAAGATCACATCTTATTTCTTGATGCTATAGAGTAATCTCGGCTTAATTGGAATTGGGTATGCATTTGCAAGCTATATTTTATCCCTTCGAAATTCTGAAATCTCCATAGACTTTGTAAACAACCCACCCGGTTCCCGTAGTCAAGGGTTTAACGGGTTGCACCCATTATATCCGTATATGTACGTTTCGTACACAAATCATGACAAATTGATTCATATTTGTTTATTAATTCATTTGAAATTTTCTAATTGCTGCTCAGAACCGACACTAAAAAACATCCACTCTTACATGCATGTATCTTATAAGCAGGGCTTGACACTATCACTTGCCCGGAGCAAGGAAAAATTGATGTCAGGCAAGTAAAATTTTGTGAAAAGTCAAGTTTGGTTGCCTGATTGGGCAGCTAACATTTTTTGTTCAACTTCTGCCAAGCAGCTACCTAGCATGATTTATTTTACTTTTGTTGCACATTGTTTTTTTTCTTCGGGCAAGTGCATTTTCTGTTCGGGGGAAGTAAAATTTGAACATAAATTTGAACATAAATGTTAGCGTGGAAGCTTGTCATAAGCATGTCATGTATACAATTTTCTATTGCACCAACCATGCACACCACCAGGTCTTATTGTGTGAAGCATCGCCCTGTCCAGAACGTCCTGCCATCCTCCTGCTCCCCAAGTAAGGGTACTTGTCCCATCTGCATAGACGAAGGTAGAGACGGAACCTGGCCATGATGTCCTCAAGACACCTTGCTGCAAGGGAACATGGCTCCATCGGGAATGTGTGCAGGTCAGTTTGAGCATAGTTATCCCCCTCAACAGATGTCCTGGGTGCCAATGGCCACTAGAAATCTTGCATTGGCCACCAAAGAATTAAGATCTACAACACTCAAGTCTATGGTGTGAGTCTATCTGATGTTTCTATTTGGCCACCTGAAAGAAAAGCTTAAGGGAGAGCAGGCTTTCTCATAGACAGACAAAAAACATTGAAGGGATATAGTAACTTTCCTCATAGACAGACAAAAAACATTGAAGGGATATTGTAACTTTGTTGACATGTTCAAAAACTGGCAAATGGTTGATAAAATGTGTATTTCTGTGATCTTAAATTTCCACTGAGTGATGTGTGAAAATTCCACATGATGGTAAATGAGTGTCATTTGACCGAATAATGAGTGAAAATGCAGTCAATAAACGTCAAAGTAATTGTAAAGATGTCATATGAATTTCACACACCCTTCTATGAAAGAGATGGTTACATGTATAAATGTCTAATCAAATGCTCTTTCAAATTAAACCAATTAGAACACAGTTGCCCTTTTAGTTGTTGAGCAACGGCCACCTGTAAATAGCTAAAGAGACACAAATTTTGAACAAAAAATATTTAAAAGGAAGCGCTGTAGAGTGGATACTGTTGTGTGGATCTGACGGAAACTTGACATTTCTGATGAATTACCCTATTTATCAATTTTTAAGCAAATTTGAAACGGGTACGATTCACATTTTCCAAACATGGGGTGATTGACACGGAATGACCCCAAAACAATTGCAGATATGTAAGGTTATTACATGGTTAATAAATGCCAGTCTTGATTTCAGATCTCTATTATCTTTATGTATTTTTCCTCTTTAGCTCCAAGCTCTTAGTGCTGGTTACTTTTTTCGATGCCCCATCTGCAACAACGAAAACGAGTTCCAAGACGAGATGAAGAAGTTTGGCATCTATCTTCCTGAAAAGTAAGACTTTAAAATGTTCATATATAAGTATAAATCTTTCATTTGGTTACCTCAGACGTTCTAAACATGCATTTTGGTATGTCACAATTTTTTGACTTTCTAATGCTCTGAAATCTGAAATACATCAAAATTACAAGTATCACTATTTTACTCCCATTATTCAAGTCCAGATACTTCAGTGGATACAAACAATTCTCAAAAAATTGCTACCAAGCATTTATAGCTGGTACCGTAGCTTGCGAATGTAGAGAGTAACTGTGCTGCTATTGTGTTGCAGCTAAATTGAAACTAGCGATCTCAAATGGAGTGGTACATGTACACAGTGGCTCTAAAGGCTGTTTAAATACGATATTGTTTTTCCTGTATCAAGCATACCTTTATTATATTCCTGACTCGTAATACCCGGGACTCGCTCACAGCACTACTTGGTTCTAGCCTTAGTTTAACAAGTCAACATGTTGTGAATGATAGAAAAGAAAACTGTAATTTCACATAGAACGCATATACATATCAGAGCTTGATTTCATATTGCTGTACAGGGATGCTGAATGTGAATATGAGAGTAAAGCAGCTGTACGAGAGGCATTGTCAGTGTGATGCTCATTGCATATAACATTCATTTACCATGGAATTTTCATACATAATAACCCATATATGTTGATAGAAATAACATTTTATCAACCCTTTGTCAGTTTTTGCATATTTAAACAAAGTTTACTAGATTCCCTTAATGTTCTGTCATTTTTCAGGGACGCTGAATGGGAGTATGGAAGAGATGCGTACCAGGACCTGTATATGAGAGGCATAGTCGGTGTGATGTGGACCAATGCAGGTGCCCCAGAGGCCGCATGCACAGCACGCAATCAGGGTAAGGGGCAGAGAAATGTTCAATTGTTACTATCCAGGGCCCCAAATTAGAAATGAGTTGCTAATCTGGTTCCACTGACGATAAGTACCTGACGTCCAACGTTTCATTTATATTCAAATTTACTTGTCTAAATTTGGTCAGCCAAATATAAGGGCAACTCCAGCGTCACGGACATTACAAACATACATTATTTTCATGACTTTCCAATGCCACTACTAATTCATACCTCTACCTAATGTCTAATTTTTATTTTCATTACAAAGCAATAGTCTGGTTAAGTATGCAAAAAAAGTTTCAGAACATTTATCCAATTCGTTACTGAGTAATTCTGCAAAATGTGCACCGTCACGGACATTACATTTTTTGGACATGACTTTTTGCATCCATATACATCTTTGCAAAAGTCTGTGAGTTCTGAGACCTCACAAAGGTGATTTAGGTATTCAATTATAGACCAGGCAATGATGAATTGAATCCAAGTTGGATTTTGCGAAACGGGCTAGGTATATGTGATCTAGACAACAAAACGTTGCGTCACGGACATTACATTTTCAGCGTCACGGACATTACAGGTTGTCCGGAGGATTTGATTAATTGAAAAATATACTTTAGAGCAATCAAAAGACTGAAATTTTAATCTGAAAAGGTACTTTGATTATCAGTCATCAAATTTGGTGCCTTAAAGGGACAGTTCCTCTTTGACAAAACGTCTGAACAGTTTCCAGTTGACGGATGGGGATGAATGTAACACACACAAACAAAATCAGATCGAACAGCCCTGTAATTTGGATTCTACGAATGAAAAACGAATGCGTCCCTCCATCAGACTATATATTGGTCAATGAAAGAGTTTAACTGATGTAGCATAATATTACAACTATATTGTAGTTATTCTTGCAAAGGTATTGTGAAGCCGACATTTGTAAAGGTATGTCACAGACAAAAATCTCAAAAATGAAGAATATGTAATTACATGTAGTCAGTTTAAGCGAGGTTTGGTTATTTTGCCTAGTGTGCGGTCATGCTATTCGTATGTGTGTGCGGGTCACGTAGGGGTCACGCATAGCGTTGTGGTACTTCTTGGAATCCCTGTACGAACTTCCTCACTGGGTGAATATACGTATAATGCACAATTGTTTGTTGGACGACGGTTTATTAGTTTTACGTCTATAACTCCACGAAAAAGAGATTTCAAGCCCTAATTTTTTCAGGCATGCTATTAAATGACATTTTCTTTCATATAAGACAATAACACATTATTATTATTATTATTTATTCTGCATTTCAAAATAAAGTAGTCAAACCTGTCTATAGCGGCCACTCAAGGGAAACTTCAAAAGTGGCTGCTATAGACAGGTGGCCACTATAGACAGGTTGGCGGCCATTTTGTTTTTTTAAGCACGTGTGTTTATAATATAAACATCAATACCATTACCACATGTAGCCCACACATGAACATAATTATAAACAACATTTACATGCATATGAAATAAAAGAACAGAACCTTGGAAACTTGTCTTATTTTTTTAGTACATTTGTGTGATTAGTGTTGAGAAAATAATGAAAAGTTTCATTATATGTAAACTTTCCGAAATAAATCTACCATCGTCGTCTGTTTGGCCGACTGTCGTTCGTTGTTGTCGAAGAAACAACTCTCGATCTCGAGCTCCCGATATGATGATGCAATGCGCGCGCGATCGTGTGAATATTTTTATTCTTTGCCTGAACAAAATGATGTTACGTAAAAAAAATATTTTTGATTGAAAAAAAAAGTTCTAGAAAATACGACGATGAGAGCAAAAATGTATAAGTGTAGGAAAATATTTCATATCAAACTTCATTGATAAGTTTTTTCATTAAATAAAATGTTTCGCAAAGACAACACAAACATTTAAATGTACGAGGCTATACAAACCGGTTTAGATCCGATCCGGTCCGATCCCCAATGCGGTGAAAGTGTGTGCATTGTGCATGCATGTGTGTGTTTCATGCATGATCAAAGTCCCTGTCGCCGCAGCTCAGCGCAGCGGTAGCGCGCGGTCAGCGGCCAGAGCAGCTAGCACTCATCGATCGATAAAAGATCACGGCACTTTTCAAAAGCTACAGGGACAGGTAGTTCTTCAGCCCTAGAGTAGACTATGGTTATATTGTTCGCTAAGCTTATGCTGCCACCTCGCTTTCACGACAAAGTATACCAGCTTCGCATCGGAAAATATCAAACTAGCACGCCCGCAGTTACGGCCAAACCGAACATTGATGACCGCTACACACAGTAAAAAAATGAGTTTGGGAAGCCAAAACAGTGGCCGCTGGCCGCTAACGGCAGGTGGCCGCTATAGACAGGTGGCCGCTAGTACAGGTTTGACTGTACAATGTATGATACAAAATGAATAGTGAATTTACAAAACGATCAGAAAACATAAAAGCATAAAAGCACCCCTGGTGAATCTCCCCAAGCTGCCTGGCAGGAAAAAAGAAATCTTGAATTTCTGTGACCCATGGGTCTTTCCTGCCAACATGGTGTACCCGTGAACCACACGTATTAAGACAATAACCTCACAACTTTTGAAATTTGGCTTGCAAAAGAGGATCTGTCCCTTTAAATAATAAAAATACCAGAAAATTTGGAAAATATAAGGATTTTCCTGAAATTTGCACAGGGTAGTCCCATGTGTGGAGTTTCATGTATGGTTTCCGTTTATCCTATAAGGAGACCCCCGAGAATACAAAAAATCATGTGAACTGAAAGATATAATCATAGGATCATGTTGTATGAAAAAATAATCCAGAAAAAATCAATGGGATTTGAAATAGAGCCAATTGTTTTTATGCCTCCGCCAACGAAGTGGCCGGAGGCATTATGTTTTCGGGTTGTCCGTCCGTCCGTCCGTACGTACGTCCGTCCGTACGTACGTCCGTCCGTACGTACGTCCGTCCGTACGTACGTCCCGTTTTCGTTCTCGCGATATCTCAAGAACCGTTTGACGGATCAATTTCAAACTTGGTTTGAGTGTACATATTGGGGGGACAATGATCTGATTAGATTTTGGGGTTCATGAGGTCAAAGGTCAAGGTCACAGGACTCAATATATGTTCAAAAATACCTCGTTCTCGCGATATCTCTAGAACCGGTTGACAGATCAAATTCAAACTTGGTATGAGTGTAAATATTGGGGAGACAATGATCTGATTAGATTGTGGGGTTCATGAGGTCAAAGGTCAAGGTCACAGGACTCTATGTATGTTCAAAAATGCCTCGTTCTCGCGATATCTCTAGAACCGGTTGACAGATCAAATTCAAACTTGGTATGAGTGTATATATTGGGGAGACAATGATCTGATTAGATTTTGGGGTTCATGAGGTCAAAGGTCAAGGTCACAGGACTCAATATATGCGCAAAAAAGCATCCTTCTCGCAATATCTCAAGAACCGTTTGACGGATCAATTTCAAACTTGGAATGAGTTACATACACATCAGGGTGGCAATGATTGGATTAGATTTGGGGGCTCATGAGGTCAAAGGTCAAGGACACATGACTCAATATGTATGCAAACATTGCTTGTAATGGCAAAATCTC
Source organism: Echinarachnius parma (assembly GCA_037951105.1). NCBI lineage: Eukaryota > Metazoa > Echinodermata > Echinoidea > Clypeasteroida > Echinarachniidae > Echinarachnius > Echinarachnius parma. The sequence goes on along the minus strand of JBAMJV010006432.1, from coordinate 38,898 downwards.
AAGAACTGAATGTCAGATTTCAATCTAACTTGGTACCTGAATTTTTCTTGGGAGCCAATGTAACCATCAATGTTTGGGGTTTATGGTCAAGGTCACAGAACTCAAAATATATATATGAAAAAAAAAAAATTTCAGTGCACGTTATTTTGGGCTTGATATTAAAAATCGCGTCATAGCGGAGGCATAATTTTCGACTGCGCGCAGTCGAAGATCCATCTAGTTTTGAGTTCATGTCCACTTTTTCGTGGAGTTGCCCATAACCAAATATATAAATATGACCTTTTCATGGTTTTCTTTGTTTTATTGGAAAGTAAATTTCTTCCCATTTTCAGAATTCAGTTTGTGAATTCAACCCATCAGGGAAAGGATATTTGGATACTTTGGATTTTCAATGATTTTTAAAATAATTCAAAATGCTAAACACTAGTTATAGAGTTCACATAGGTCCAGAGACTTGTCATGTCTTCCTCTGCGTCTATTTCACCCTCCTTGCATTAATTTTTTTTTTCTTCAAATAATCCTCTCTGCTTGCTGGTAATGAGAACAATTTTACCCAGAGCCTGTTTTAGTATGTGTTATGCTAAATGGAATCCTCTTACTCCAGATTCATATTAATAGGGTAAACAATCTCACCACAGAATGCACCAGATTGCACGATTCTGAACCCCAAAATTGAAAAATCTCCCTACCGTAGGAGGGGGGATACCCATCTCCCACACCCTCCCCCCGCTCGGTCGCTTCGCTCCCTCTCAGTAGTTCTCAAAAGTTTTTCAGTGTTTTTTATGAACAGTATTTTTCATGTCTGGTACTGTGCCCTGTAGAGCTGTTGTGTATCCTCACCTCACCTCTCCTGTAGCCTAACTGGCTGTAGGGATACCACCAGTGGCTTGGCAACCAGCTTTCTCCAGCCTTCTCTGTCCTTTGCTTCCCTCATAGGGATACCCAGGTTGAGGCTTGTCCGCTCTGTGATGTTATCTTCCTATAGATGTATTCCTCTATTTCACCCTCCTGGTACTGTACCCTGTAGAGCTGTTGTCTATATTATTTTGCTTAGTAATCGCTTAGCGCTGTGGCACTCCTTGGAATCCGTGAGCGAACTTTCTCGACGGGTGAATACACGTATACTGCACAATTAACCGTTGGACGATTTCAAGCCCTAATTTGTTCAGGCATGCTATTAAATTACATTTTCTTTCATATAAGACAATAACCTCGCAACTTTTGAAATTTGGCTTGCAAAAGAGGGGCTGTCCCTTTAACATACCCCTTTATCTTATTTACAGGCAGTGGGAGATAGTCCTGTGTGATCTGTGTGGGTCAGCTGGGTGTCACATGGCATGCGGAGGCCTCATCACCTCCCTTGATGACTGGGCCTGCAAAGCCTGCACATCCCTGTTCACCAAAGGTGGGTAAAATCACTCATACAGACATTACCATATTGTTGTGTGTAGCAGGCTGTGCATAGATAATGCATGGGTGGCAGGTATCAGAAACTTGCAGAAACAATTGCATTGTCTATGTACTCTGGGCTATAATGAAATCGCTTGTAAAGCGTGTAATTGGCCATACCCTAGACCTAGTATTATCATTTACATTGTAGATGTTGGTCAAATCAACCTGAATAACATGATTTTTTACTCATAATGCCTTTAATTTTCTCTACTTATTTTGGTCTGTTGCTGGAAAAAAAAGGGGGAAAATGTGTTGAATTCAGCTAAGGTTACAAATATATGTATTGTTAGAAATGAACTTCATCAAAAGCCGAACTAGTATTTCAGATAATTTCTGATTCTATTTACTAATATTAAAGAACATGTTGAATGTTGTGTATTTGTTAAAACAAAATGTTGTCACTGTTTCTAATTGCAATTTTTATTGTGATTCTATAACAGAGCTCCACCAGGGTGAATCATCACAGGGAAGACCAGACAAGAAGCCAAGCACGACTGCCACTCCTGAGAACCGAGGAGGGGCGAGAGCAAGGTCAGCCATCAGATCACATGGGAAGCGCCCTCGTGCACCTCTAACCACACCCCGCCTCGTCAAGAAGCAGCGTTTCACTACACCCTTGTGCCCTCCTCTCTCTCCAGTGACGGGCACCCACAGAGCAGCTCCCACGGACTCACCCATTTCCACTCCGCAGACTAGCATCAAGTTTCCCAAGGTCTCGCTCTCCCCGACCTACCTACCGGACGAGTTGAGGCCTGGTAGTTCTGGAATATATGTGAATCGATACAAGGAGATGATACCCAAGCTCGACTGTTACGTAACCTTGAAGCATTCACAAGAGTGCGCTGATTACGACATGAGCATGCCCTTGTTGTCTCCGGTAGAGAGTGCGGGCGGAAGACGCAAGCACAAATGTGGGAGCAAAGTGAAATGCAAGAGGGCCAGGAAGCTGAATTTAGAGTCTTGCGATCACTCACCATCTGCCACAGTTACAAACTTACCCCTAGCACTGGACGATTCCTGTGACTCAGAGAGTAAAGGATCTGAGGAATGTAGAACCATCGCAGCTGCTTCTACATCAACAGATTATGTCAGTCTGGAGGAGAAGTCACATGTCAAGATGAGTTGGGGGAGCAGATTATTTGGGTCTGTTGGATCATTTTTGTCTTGGGGAAAATCACAAGCATCGGTAGATACTCAGAAAACTGTCGAGACACACACTGTGGATCAGGAAGCAGTGTGTAAAGAACTTACTGAGCAGGATCAACAAACACAAGGTGAGGCACAGAAGAAAGCACCCCAGACTTCATCAAAATCAGCAAAACATAGTTATGAGTATCACAGCCCCCCACCCCCGCTGCCATCAGAAGTCAAGGCCAAGATATTGCCTGTAGGAGAAGATCAGTTGTCCAACAAGGCAAGGAATCTGCTAGAAGGCCTCACATCTTGGAAAGACAATGAAACGTGGATAGAAGCTAAGGAAGACTTGGCGCAGCTGTTCCAGATGGATGGGCGACCAACCAGAAGTGCTCTGAAGAAGGGTGAGAGTGAACCAGCGAAGTCAACCATTTGCCACAACCCAAAGGTAAAAAAGAAAATTAGAGTTGCACGCCCACTGTCTAGCATCAGTGTCTCCACTGGTGGTCTAAAACAGTCGCGAAGAAAGAAGAAAAGTTTGGTGACTAAGAAAAAATCTTGTGCAAACAAGAATTTCATTAGCAGCCCAGGAACATTGCTCAATCAAAACCTTGGGTCATCTTCGAATACAAAGATACAGAAAATCATGTACCATACTAGCAGCACTTCTGTGTCCAACACAGGAATAGATGTGGTTACCTCACAGTCCGCTTCGTCATCTTCCATGTCCAAACCACCAGATAACTCAGTTGATGAAAGACTCCCAGAAGATGTGAAGGCAGCAATTTTGCCCATTTCACCGAGCAAGCTCTCGAGAAAGGCTGCGAACGAGTTGAATGCCTTGACATCATGGAAAGATGATGAAACATGGAAAGAGGCCAAAAGCGACCTGGCCAACCTGTTCCAAGCTGATGGCAGGACAACCCGAAGTGCAGTACAAAGTGGTGCAAATGCAGATGAACCATCAGACTTGGAGGAGAGGATGACATGTACAACCTCAGAGAGAGAAAAGCCTAGCGCTGAACTCACTGATGAAGTACAGGGAATTGATTTGCCGATCTCACCCCAGAAGATTTCGGTACCCGTTGTTAATGAAATTCACAACCAAACAACAAAGGTGTCATTACAGAATACTCCAAAGAAGGCTAAGCAAGCAGAGATGCCTCGAACAAAAATGAATCAGCATAAATCAAGTACAGAGGCACAACTTGTATCCACACATGTTGGACAATTACAAGATGCTGGTGTTGAAAGAAAAGCGGTTTCCGGTGAACTTTTGGAGAGAGAGAAAGCAAGTATTTTGCCCATTTTACCACACAATCTATCAAAACAAGCTATACATGAATTAAACACTCTGACCTCCTGGAAAGATGATATGACTTGGAAAGAAGCCAAAGGAGAGCTTGCCCAACTGTTGCAGGTTGATGGTAGGACTACTAGGAGTGTCCTCCAAAACGAGAAAGACCCTTGCAAAACAGGATCTCCATCAAGAACTCCAAAGAAAGGCGAAGATGTCAAGACATCCAGAACCAACATTCTCAACACATCACCACAGAAATCCAGCAAAGAGTCAAAGCATTGTTTGAAACCAAATGCACATGTGCCAATTATTTCTTCAAAAAGAGGGGATACTTTTGAACATCCAGAGAAGGAAGAGGCAAGTATTTTGCCAAATTCACCTCATAAACCACCCAAACAGATTGTAGATGAAGTGAGCAAATTGACCTCCTGGAAAGATGACCAAACATGGAAAGAAGCCAAAACGGAACTTGCACAATTGCTGCAGGTGGATGGAAGGGCTACTAGGAGTGTCCTTCAAAGCGAGAAAGACTCTTGCAAAACTGGATCTCCATCAAGAACTCCAAAGAAAGTGGAAGATGTCAAGACATCCAGAAACAACCTTCCTGACACATCACCACAGACATCAAGCAAAGAGTTCAATCATTTATTGAAACCAAATGCACATGTGCCAATTATTTCTTCAAAAAGAGGGGATACTTGTGAACATCCAGAGAAGGAAGAGGCAAGTATTTTGCCAAATTCACCTCATAAACCACCCAAACAGATTGTAGATGAAGTGAGCAAATTGACCTCCTGGAAAGATGACAAAACATGGAAAGAAGCCAAAACGGAACTTGCACAATTGCTGCAGGTGGATGGAAGGGCTACTAGGAGTGTCCTTCAAAGCGAGAAAGACCCTTGCAAAACTGACACATCACCACAGAAATCAAGCAAAGGGTCAAAGCATTTATTGATACCAAATGTCAATCTTCCAGTTACTTATTTTGATGGAGAAGATACTAGTGAACACCCAGAAAAGGACAGGGCAAGTGATTTGCCAAATTCACCTAATAAACCACCAAAACAGTTTGTAAATGAAGTGGGCAAATTGACCTCCTGGAAAGATGATAAAACATGGAAAGAAGCCAAAACAGAACTTGCCCAGTTGCTCCAGGTAGATGGGAGGGCTACTAGAAGTGTCCTCCAGAAAGAAAGAGGCCTTACTCCCAATAAAGTCGAGCTAATAGAGGGCAATGTACAGCAAATGCCAGCAATATCCCCCAAGAAGTCTGACAAACAATCTGCCTTTTTTGTAGGATCAAGTACTGAATGTGCAGCTAACCCTCATGCAGAATTGAACCAGGAGAGAAAATCATGTGAAAACTCGGTTGGACCTACAGCAAACGACAGAACCATTAAAAACAACATTCAACCTCTGATTGAGAGTTCAAGTCATGGTGCTGAAAATCTTGAAACTGTGGATTGTACAACTACAGTCACAGAAATTAAAGAGAGGGCTAGCACTAAAACCACATGTGAAGCTGCATCATTCTTCAATTCGGCTACCAGCAAAAGTCCTAGGAAACGTGTCTGCCATGAGAATCAGGAGAGCAAGGGGCACATTGTCACTGCAGATCCTAGGATGCTTCACACTGTCAATGGGTGCAAAGGCAAAGAACAAACACTGATGAAGACTGATAAATATCTGAAGAAAACAAAGAGTGGCAGGACGGGGTCGAAAGATGGAAGTGGACAGCCTAACAAGAGAGGTAAAAAAGACCATAAAGGCAGAAGAAATTTTCAGAGACTAGAAGCAAAGGATACAGTTATTCAGATCAAAGGATTGTCGGAGAGTCTAACAATATGTATTACACCAAGAGAGCTACCAAGAAAGAAAGAGCAAACACCAACGAAATCAAATGACCAACAAAGTAGAGCTGACGGGCTGAAATGTGTATCCAGCCCTGCAACACCCTCTTCAACAACCAAGAGACAAGGAAGGAAATATAGCTGTTCACACATGAGACAGCCAGGGACACCACCGATACCTGTCAAACCTGGATTCCGAGCAGGGCAATCCCCACATGTGAGCGGCATGAGTCTTGCACAAGGTTCCCTGAGAGTTGATTCACCGTCGAACATGATTTCAAAAGAAAAGGACAGCCAACACCGAAATACCAAGGGAGTAAAGAGAAGGTTGGAAAACGATCAAGAATCTCAAGTGACAAAGCACAAGAAACAAGAGGATATTAGAGGATATTTTAGTCCCTTGCAAACCAGTAGAGTAGCAGAAGAACAGCCTTCTAATGTGTCCCATCAATCCAGGAAACAGCCTGTTGCTTCTTCATCAGATGTGAAGCAGGGAAGTATTGTAGAAAAACAGAATAGTATCTGGGAGATTGAAGAAGGATGTATCTCAACTGAAATGCAGGGGCCAAAGCCATCACAATCTTGTAACTCTTCACCCAACGCTGAAGCTTCAAAACGAAAGAAGAAAAAACTTGGAAGACCAAGAATTTGTTTTGAATATGGTCCCAAGAGATGTATAGGGCGACCAAAAAAACACAGAGAACTTACATCCAAGGGGACATCTGATGAAATCAATATTCGAAGGCCTGGAAAGAAGGAAGGTGATAGAGAACGACCAAACAAAATAAGAGAACTTGTATTGAAGGGGAAATCTGATGAAAGAAAGACTGAAGTCGATAGAGAACAACCGAACAAAATCAGAGAACCTACATTGCAGGGGAAATCTGGTAAAAGACAGGTTGGGAGGCCTAGAAAGACTGAAGCTGATAGAGAACGTCCAAACGAAATCAGAGAACTTTCATTGAAGGGGAAATCTGGTGAAAGAAAGACTGAAGTCGATAGAGAACAACCGAACAAAATCAGAGAACTTACATTGCAGGGGAAATCTGGTAAAAGACAGGTTGGGAGGCCTAGAAAGACTGAAGCTGATAGAGAACGTCCAAACAAAATCAGAGAACTTTCATTGAAGGGGAAATCTGGTGAAAGAAAAAATAGGAGGCCTAGAAAGCCTAAAGCTGATAGAGAACGACCAAACGAAATCAGAGAACTTACATTGCAGGGGAATTCTGGTAAAAGACAGGTTGGGAGGCCTAGAAAGACTGAAGCTGATAGAGAACGTCCAAACGAAATCAGAGAACTTTCATTGAAGGGGAAATCTGGTAAAAGACAGGTTGGGAGGCCTAGAAAGACTGAAGCTGATAGAGAACGACCAAACGAAATCAGAGAACTTACATTGAAGGGGAAATCTGGTAAAAGAAAGGTTGGGAGGCCTAGAAAGACTGAAGGTGATAGTCGCAAGATGAGGTTGACTGACATTTATCAGGATCAGTCATTAACAACTAGAAAATATCTGGCAAAGAGAAGAACTCACAAAGATTTTTGTGGATTCCAGCACGGAAGAAAGAACAGAGGAAAAGGGCAACTACTCATTGCAAGGAGCATGTTCATCAAAAAGAAACGCAAGAAGCATATGATAAGTGAAGATTCTGGGAGGATCCCCAAAGTTCAGCCCTTAATAAGACGGATGCCAGGATTATGTATTGATCAGTCGACACAAACCATCGGTGACCTGGCTGAGGTAGAAAGATACATTGAATCAAAGCATCTCCTCTACAAGGAACCTGGAAGAATGCCCCCCTTCAAAAGGAGATCAAAGGCGACTACTGCCATTGCCAGGACTCAAACCTACAATCTGAAGTATGGCAATCGTTGTAGAGTTCTGCTGCCTTTTAAACAGAAGAGTGATATCAATAGTGAAGATAACATTCATGCGTTTACTGTTGCTGAGCCTTCCTCATCGCAACTAAACGGAAACCTGAGACCCAAAGAACCTGATCAAATGATGGCAGTGGAGCAGTCTGTCCAGGAGCCTATTTCTGTGCAAGATGAAAAAAGAGGCCAAGTTCAGCAAGCTGCACTGAACGTTCTCATGAGAAGTGCTTGGATAGGAAGTATCTCGACATCAGTATGTGATCAGTCAACGGAAACCATCAGTGATCTTGCAGAGGTAGAAACATACATTGAATCAAAGGGCATCCTCTACAATGAACCTGAAATCCTCCCGGGTGTGAGGAAATTGAATGCTTCTACTGCCATTGGCACCACGCAAACTTGGAATCTAAAGTTTGGCAATCCTGAGAGAATGTCAGTGCCTTCTGCTCTATCCAATGGGCAAAGTTCATGTACCAATGCTGGGGTCTGTACAGAAGTGCCCTCTGTGGAAGAACAAGACTGGAAATCTTCTCTTCTGGACAAATACTTGCTTGACAATGCTGGCACAGGCAGCCCTCAAGGTGATGCAAAGCCTGTCAAAGATAGGCAAACGAAACAGGCACCCCATTTACCAAGTAGCGCCATCAAAGCAAAATGGCCGTTTGACCACCAGCAGCCAGATCAGCCACCATCTTCTCCGAAGAGATCAGCGAGAACCAACCTACTTGACCAAGCCGTCCAAACAGATTCCTCTTTCCGGGAGGTCAAAGGTGACCTAGCTTTCAGTAAACGTTACTTTGAGCATCAAGATCCTGTTGGGGACAAACCACAGAAGGTAGATGTGAAGCAAACGCAGACATTATTTCACATGAAGTCTAGACGGAAAGAAGTGCGGAGACCAGATCAGAAGCATCTGAACGCTTCTGAAGTGGGCACTAATGATGAAAGCAAACACCCTGCCGATGAAACAAAACATTGAAGATGAGTCAAATGTGACTGAAGATAGTCTTAAATTGAAAAGGGGTAGTCCACAAGAAATGATGAAAAGACCAAAGCAGCATGATTGGTTTCGTATTAAGCCGAAGAAGTAGAAAACCCTTTCCATCATGAGTGTACAGGAATAAGTCAAGTCTTGGCCTAGCATTGTTCTATTTGGGTTTTGATTTGCTGTGAAGTGGGATGCATGATGAATTCGTATTTTGGATCTACCTACTTCCCACAAGCAAAGATTTCCTTAAACCTCTCTACCTTTGTATTGTTAACATAATATATATGATGTGTCAGTTTAACAAAATGATACAGGGCATTGGCAGTGTGATATGTATTGACCTTTTATCATTGGTAAAGAATGCCTTACGGTAGAAATTTATTTTGTATCTTGTCGCCAAGTCGGGCAAGTGAAATCAAGATTTTCAAATTTTAGTGGCCCGAACGGGTTGCCAGTTCAGTAAAATTTGGAGTTAATGACATTTTTTGTGGCTGTAGTTAATTTTTAGTCCATGGGCTGTTGGGCTGGTGCTAATTTTGAGGCATGTCTTAGCTGCATATTATATGTAAAATATACGAGATCTGATGTCATATGGGAGATATCATTTCCAGATTAGTTATGTACAGTTTGTATTTGCTTTGACAAACACTATGTACATGTAGGGTAGAGTCCATATGTTAGACCAAATGTAGGGCACACAGGTATTAAATTGTATACTATGAAACCTGTTCCCTTCTACATTTGTCAAGGACCACCAGGTTCCTGGAGGCAATTGTTTGACAGACACCTCCCACCCACTTACCCAATTCAACCAGTGGTCTTGGTCTCGTTTTTGTAAATTACGTGTACCCCCCCCCCCCCCCTCTTGAAAATTCCTGACTACAGCCTGATATAATGTGTCCAACCAAGTGTGCCTTACTGTACATAGAATTATGTTTCTTTTGATAATTGATATGCTTGTTTAAGTTTTTTTTTTTTTTTTTTTTTCTTTACAACAAAGTATTTACCTCATTATATTGGAGGCAAAAAAGAATGTAAAAAGCTTAGACCAGAGGGTTTTTGTTATATCAAAGTTCTTCATAATGGGGTTCCGTTGTATTTAGATTGGTATAGAACTTTCAAATAATTTATGCATTGGTTAATGAATATGTGTACTTTTTCATTTAAATATTTTCCAGTGAGAATGTCCATTATACCCAGCATTCTTATGATTTCATTTGTGTATATATACAATGTATAATTATGTCTGAAATACATAGTTGCATGCGACTTACTAGATGCATGGGTAGATGGTAGTCATTCAAGAATGTGACCTGCTCGTATTTTGATATATTTAGATTTGTTAGAAATCATGAGAAGTGTAAGATAAGATTTATAAAGTCAGTGGTTTGGCATGATCTAACTGATTTGGGGGCAAAAGCCATTTAGGTAATTATTTTATTTTTGCAAATTTGTTACCTTTTTGCCCTTATATTTTGTTGTTGTTTTTTGGTTTGTGTTAATTAATTGGGGGATGTGCTCCCATCCCCCCCCCCCCCCCCCCAATAACGAAACCACTTAATTAAGTTCATCTTTAAGTCTACTTCTTAATTGTTAGTTATGGCATACAGGCAGTGTTATTCATGTTGTGTATTTTGTGTACATCATATTTGTGTGTTATGATGATAGTAGATGTTAGTTGCATGAAAAAAAGTATTTGTTCATTACTATAATCTATTATTTCTGTATTTTACTGGGGTGTTTCCTTTATTTCATGATTGCTAATTATATAATTTAATATCTGATCAGTGTCTGATAAATCGCACTGACTGCCCATCATAGCATCGAACAACGAGCAATACGCGCGCCATTGTTAGTGTGCATTCAGCTGTGTGAATGGGCATAGCTGTTCGATCAAAATCACTGTTCTTGGTATCGTTTGTCATTGGAAACTTAGACACCCTATCCGATGCACATACCGTAATCATTTTGTTACTATATTTTGGGAAGTTTCCCGTTTTTTTGGGGCCACCCTGTATAACACTGATTTCCTATTGTAAAAAAATCATTCGTATGGCCTGGGCATATCTCAGACAATACTTAACATATTCGATTGATTTTCATAATTTGGACATTATTTTGTATGCTCTTTTGGAAAATGAAGTTCAAATGTGGAAATTCTAAAAATTGATTTTTGATGATGTCACACTTCACCACTCTTATTTTAAAATAGAAGAACTGCACATTTTTTTTCCAGCTAAGGTTCCCATTAAAAATAAGAAATAAATGGCAAGTATTTATAATAGTACATGCAGTGTATGTCGCTGATTGTATGGTATTATTTCTTAAATTTGTACATGTTTTATACCAGATGGTTTAAGTTTGACGTGACACATTCAAGTTTGGCCATTTTAACCTGTCTACCAATCTACTAAATCGCATATTTTTTCCAAAAAGATTTGAAAATGCATTTATATTTGTATTTAATTCTTTTGTTTTCTATGTGTGTTTTTTTTTACATGTGTACATATACTTTTAAACTGATGTTCTTGTGTGTTGTGTACAAAGTTGTAGTGTAAACAGAGTTCATATGCCTACACCTTCTTTCACTTTCTTTTTAACGGAACTAATGCTTCTTAAAATTAAATTTATTATTCCATTCTTTTTGATGATTTGAGTTTCTTTACCCTTAAATGTTACTGTTTATCTGTCATATCATTGATTGTTCTGCCTTTCAAATGTAGCTTTAAAAGAGAGATCAAGTTATCCTTTGTGAGATGGAATCACTTTAACAATATGAAAAGATTGAATGTATTGTTTTTACCACTATGGTTTATTATTTATCAAGTACTTTATTTTTTTTCACAACCAGTTCATGTATTTTTTTTTTTTTTCAAGCTCTTCCCAATATTTTATATGACTTTAATCTACATTAAACTATCAAAGATTTATGAAATATCAAGAACTATATTTGGTTCACTGTGTTACATTATTCTGGGAAAGTGTTTTTGTTTAAAGTCAATTATGCTCATGTAGATTAATGAAAAGTCAGTCTTCCCTGTAATCCATGAATGTTTATAATAAGTACCTATGCTGTGAACACTCCCTATTTCTCAAACCTTCATTACTAGTTCTAGCACTAGTTATATGGTAATACTCATCAATGCCTGTTCAGCATCTAGATCAGGGTACTGATTATATTGAATTGCATGCCCAGTAAATCAGATCAAACACCAGACTGGTTCTTAAAGATAGTTTTTCAAATATGTGTTTCTAACTTGATGACCTGGCAACAAGCTATTACACAGTCATGTTCCCAATGAATACAAGGAATCCAATTTGCATAAATTAAAGGGATCCAGAAACATTGTCCAAATCCACAAAATTTTCTTAGAACTCTAGTTGTTCTCTCATTACCATGTTGTATTTGTCCACTTGAAAGTGTATAAGTGTGAACAATGTCAGTGCAATGAGTTCCAGAATATCACTTTGCATTTTCGCTCATTACTCGACCATATGATATCCATTTAACATGAAATTTTCACACATTACTCAGTGGACATTTCAAATCACATACATACACATTTTATCAAATATTCATCCATTTTTGCACATGTTAACAAAGTTACTAGATTCCTTTCCTTGTTGCTATATCTGGCAATTATCAGGCAAGCTGTTGTATTACCAGAAACAACTATTGATAGAATATGTTAAAAGAATATTGATCAGTCTATTCAGAACTGATAATGTGGTGAAACATGCATTCTTATTTTATTCCTTTTTTAATTGAGCATTGATAATGTGCTCAGCTCGTTGTTCATGTAAGTTCTCTAGCTGTTAGCATGCATTAAAGTGATTTGCTCGACACATTTTAAGTTTCAATAAATGGCAAAACAAAACATTGTGAGGACAAAATATTGGTGGTGTCTTTATTTAAACAAATTTGAATGTGATGTTCGGTTAAAATAATGATTCAATAGAGAGATCATTAATAAAGGGGTATAGTTCAGTTTTGGTATAGAGGGCGCTGCACGAAATAATTTGTTTGTGAGGTAATGGAAAACTGAGTGTAAAATTTGAAAGAGCATACAATTTTAATGACAGAATAAACTTTATTTGATGAAAATCGGTTCAGAAACAGCTGAAATATCAATAAATATATCCGATCAGTGATTTAAAAAAAAAAATCAAAAATGCTTACACTTTTTCAAAAATTGTCAAAATAGGTTTTTAAATAGTTGTTGATAATCTCTATTTAATAATTATTTTAACAAAACATCACATGCATAACTTTGTATGAAAAATGGTTGAAACCAATGCTTTTTTTTTAAATCGCGCCCTCTTGTGTTAATAGCTCTTTTTTAATAACGGGCTTTTTACTTACATGTAGTCGTTTGTAATTTTCTATATACCTTTTGAGCATGGTGGAGTTATAACTATAAGTTTGTAATGTTATTGTGCAGGTTTTGGTTACTAAACTGTAGCCTTACCAAAACTGTACTTACCAAAACTGTACTACCCCAATTTAAAAGCCATGTGGTATATTTTCACAAATGTGTATTCAAATTTATTCTTAAATTATTATGTTGGGCCCCAAGTCGGGGGGGGTGGGGTCTGTCCTCATAGAAAGGGGGGGTATCATGTGTGACCAAGAACTTGCCAAAAGCACCCTAAAGGAGTATTTGTGTGGTGCAAAAATACACCCTAAGCAAGTAGATTATCGGTAATTTGATACCCTAAGCAAGTAATCACTTTTGTGTAAACCCCTAAGCAAGTATTTTTGATACTCTAAGCAAGTAATCTATTTTGTAAACCCCTAAGCAAGTTATAAACTTTTTTGAGTTTTGAGACCCCTAAACGAGTTATTTATCTTTTTGATACCCTAAACGAGTAATTCATCAGCCTAAAATAGATACCCTATTTCCTGATTTTGGGTGATTTTGAGACCCTAAACGAGATACTCGAGTATCTCGCCTGATCGTGAAAAACACCCCTAATTACACGTTTCTTGGTTCACGCATGATACCCCCCCCCCATTCAATGAGGACAGACCCCCCCGGGTATTTTTCTCTAAAGACCCGTTTTCAAACCCTAAACGTGTGCTGGGTGGGGGGGGGGGGGGTACTTACCCTCATTCATAAAATAATGGGCATACAGGTAGCCTACATTTTTCCCAAAGTCTTTTGCCAGAATATCATCTTCCCCCTTTTCACCCGACAAGCAGAAAAAAAGGGTTTGTACAAATCAACTGTACACTTGTTATGACTCTTCCTGAATATGACATGAATTTGCCTGAATATAACTTGCTTATAGGCCCGATTATGATTTTGCCCGAATATGACATGCTTTAATTTGCCTGAACATGAATGCTTTTGCCCAAATGTTGGTGCTTTTTGCCCGAATATGACCGTTTTCAAAACTCCAAAGGGGCGGGGGGGGGGGGGGCTGCAGCCCCCACCTCCTATGCCTGTGCAAAAAGAACTCCTTCAAACAGAACTCCTTCAAAAGGAACTCAAACAGAAGGAGATGCGATCGTCGGTATGCATCACATATCAGATGGTAATCCGATACGAGTCGGCGAGTGGTAGATCAAAAGGGGATCGCTCACTGATGCACACCGACGCTAGGAATGGCCGAGGCATCGTCTCTCGTCTATGCGGGATCCTACAGGTACACAGCGCGGCGGCAAGATCGCTAGCTATGCGGTACCGGTAGCGCGCGGTCGAAATAAATGGGTAACTTGTGTGCGCCCCTTCAATCCAGTCGATGGCTCGATGCACTACACATACTGCTCCTCCTATTGTGCCGTTCAACTTCATCGATCATCTCGCAATGCTGGGGTTTGGTTCTTCTTTTGACTCTGCACCTTCCTCCTCAAAGATAGAGACCTTCAACCTAATTAGTAAGTCTAGGTACTACTGATAATGTGTGTGTTCAATGTTTTACACATGGATGTTTGAATGCTAGTTCGTAGGCCTATGTTCCTCTGAAGATGTTCGCATTATGTTCTATGCGATATTGATGTGTGATTACACAATTGGTGTGTGTGCAAGGTGCCTGTACAATGACTGCAACGTTGACTGCTGAATCTGAATAGCCACTAAATAAATGATTTATTTCTGTATTGAATCCTAGGGCCGGGTGTTGCATAAAGAGTTGTGATTAATCGCAAGTCAGAAAATGCACCTGAATTCGCAGTTTATATGATTGGCTCAAACATGCATGTTTTCTGACTTGAGAATTGAGATCAACTCTTTATGCAATACCCCCCTGTTTCTAGTTTCCTACTACTATTGTAAATTTAATTTTGTATTTATTTTGTTTCCTCACATTTTTTGTTATGTGCAATTGAGTGTTGGTGTATTTCCATTGAATTTTATTAATAGGGTTGAAGATAATTAAAATTCATGGTATACTATTGCGTAATGCAGTGCTCCCGCAAACAAATTCTTGTCGCCCTTCAGCTAGTCCACACATAGATAGGTACATTACAGTTAATAGCGTTGTGCGGAGATCAACCTCTTCCGCCTGCTCCCGGGGGGGGTACTCAGATTATAGTAGGACGGGGGTGTGCGGCTGAGACCTCCAAACCCATACCCACATCTAAGGGTCCTTTTGCGAAAAGGGGACCCATGTCTAAGGATTTTTTTTCGCCTGCGGCGCATGTTTTGGGCGTATTTCCCGCTGCGGGGCATGTGTTTTGGCGTATTTCCCGCAAATTTTGTGGTTTTAAGTTAGCGAGCGTAGCGAGCTTGAACATTTTTGCTATTTCACATCGGCAAACCCCAAAATCCCGTATAAAAAAGGGGAAATTTGAAAAAGGGGACCCATGTCTAAGGATTTTTTTGATGAAAAGGGGACCCATGTCTAAGGACCTTTCTTGAAAAAGTCACCCTTCCGAGCGGCACATCCCCGTATACCCAATATACGTGAGTACCCCCCCCGGGCGCCTGCTGCACTATCCAACACAAAAACATTTTTTGTCGGCCGATTTCTCCCTCCATTTACCAGCAAATGCAAAAAAACTTTCGTTTATGTGATCCACAATTCATATACTTTGATAATAATTACCGACATTGTTGTTTTGAAGACCGCAAAATGTAGAAAAAATGATTATTTCCCCGTCTGTTTTCCTTAAACCGATGCATCCTAAAACATAGCGTTCAGCTGTTGAACGGTACAGTGTACGAATGGGCGGTATGCTCATCTCCAGCGTATTAGCGTATATTGCATGTAAATGGTCCACCTGAGTGGACCATTTACCAAGTAGATGTGCTTCAGTCCACCAAATTATTTAACTTTCACATGTTTGGTGACCCGAGTCCGCTCGGCACAAGCATTTGCCCAGGGCAAGTCAAAATGCCAATGTGTGGCAATTAAAATTTCATATATTGTCTAGTTTGCTTCCCTGATCGGGCAACTAAATAATTGTTCTTCAACTACAACTACAAGAGAACAATTAATTTCATGTGTCAATTATCTCATCTAGAAGTAAGAGGGCAAGTAAATTCTATATTGGGACAAGTAGAATTTCATTACGGATGATTTTACCTGCCCGAATGCCAATTGATGCGCATGCATTATTCTGTCCACATGCATACAATATTGCTCAACAATTTAAGTTCACCTCAGTCAAATATGCTGTCTTGATTCATTCATGCAGTAAACAGTGGACAGTGTAGGGGATATATAATCAATATTTTATCAATTGTTTCCCTTTTTCCCTATCATCATGGATTGCTATCATTCATACTAATTTTTATTTTAAATTGTAACCAATAATTTTCTTTTTAAATTTCTTGTTTTTCCATTTATTGCTTGCATACTTTCTTGTTCTTGATTCAATCTGTTTTATTTTGTGTTATAATGTTTACGGTATTATTTGAATGTGATGAGTATATCTGTATAAGTCTGATAGAAGTTTATGGGGAAAATTCCACCAACTTGAATAATTGTGAATAGATGTGACTCGGCTTTGCAACTTTGCAATTGAAGCAAATGTTCATCGATTTCCAAATGAACTCGCAACACATTTTAATAGTTTATAGTGTTAATACAGTAGCTGCCATAATAAACTTCATTTGAATTGCACTGTATTAACACACATTTGTCACTGTCAGATTGTTACAATACACATGAATAGAGCCCAGTGTGTGCTATTAATTCTGCATACAATGCAGGTCTAGCCCACAGATCATTGCCCTATAGGGGCAGGTATAATTGTGAAATCAATAGAATCATTTCCTTTCATTACAAGGCAGCTACTGAATCGGATCCGTTGTGTGCATTATGAGTTAGCGGAGCAGAAGAAGAGAATAGGTTAATCCAACGTTCACACAGCTTATAGAACCCCAGGAGATTGTTTCACAAAGATTCTATTAAAGTTAACCCTAACTCTAAGTAAAATTGTTGAAACAATTCTATGAAATGGCATAACTTGCATAAAGTTTGATAAAATCAGTTATATTTGTTATCAAGGATATTTGGTGGAAGTCTCAAATCTCAAAGTCTCAAATACATGTTTAATTCCAAGGCTATGCCTATGGATGTCCATAATTGTTAGGTCAACTTGGAGTTAAGTTTAACTTACAGTAGAATCTTTGTGAAACACTACCCCCCCCCCCCCCCCCCCCCCCCTAAACAAGAGTCTCCAGCTCTGTTATTTGTAATTGGTTTGTGGTTGTTTGGTCTATACAACCAAACTTTACGTATGTCTGTGTTGAATTTATGATCTGATACATGATGCCTGAACCCTGGAACATTTTCATTTCATTTTTCAGGGGCTACTTTCAGCACTCTAAAAATGTACTTTCCATTGAACTCCATGCAAATTTACAGGGGCTATTTTATGATATTGGGAGCTCTTTTTGGCATTTCGATTGCTAAATTGCCGTGAGCCCCCATGTATTTTTTTCCATTTTCCCAACTCAAAATTTGACTTCAACCTAACCCTTATCCCTATCAGTAACTGCAATTCTAATCTCCAATTCTATGCCCAAGTAACTACATTTGTATTTTGCCTGTAGTAAAAATAGGTGCGGACCAAATGTGTGTACGTAGACATATCGCCAGGGTTGCCACTTTGAGCCAGAGGTGAGAGTGAGACTTTGCGAGGGAGCCTAGCGACTGAGAAGGGGGAGGGTGTGGGAGGGGGGTGTCCCCCCTCCCATGGTAGGCCTGGGCGTGAGATTTTCAAAGATCAGCATGAGAGCGTGAGAAAGGGGTAAAATGCGCGTCTCACGCTCAATGCGTGAGAGTTGGCAACCCTGTATCGCCATGTTACTCAACATGGGATATATGTGAAAATAGGAATGCAATGTACAAGGGGCAGAAGAGATCAATTGTATTTGAATAACACTGATTACAGAAAAATAAAAGAAATTGGGAATTACTAGGAAAAGAAAAACAAATTTGAGTTATATCATACTGTAGTATACTATACACACACACACAAAAATAAACTCAATATTGAAATGAAAATGACCTTTGTCTATGAGATATTGATACAGATTTAAAAATGTGTTTATTATATTTTACTGATAAATCAAAGCCATAAATTCAAAGAAACTTTTGTAGTATATAATTTTTTCAAATTTTCTAAATAATTATATTAGAGATTAACCTTATTAACTACCAACATATTTTAGGGGATAGGAGGCGGTCTGTGAGGACAGTGCATTTTGTTTTCTTGAATATGTAAGATGGGTCTAGAATGTATCAACCTAGTATGTGATATATTTGTAATTGGCCTATTGAGATGCTCTCTGGTGTATACTATGGGACTATGAAATACAAGATATATGGTCATTATGACAGTATACTCTCATTAACCTTTATAAAAGGTGAGTTAGCTCAGTTGGGAGCAGGTCCTGCTTGGACCCCGGATCAAACCAACTAACGGAAAATCCGTCTTTTATCACGCAATCAATTCAAGCTAACTCTCGCTGTGTGTTATCGGCCTCCCTTGTGCTTCTATGCAGGAAAAAGATTCACAGAAAACACTCTGTCCCTCGGTAGGACGATAAATGGAGGTCCTTGTATGAGACAGTCACACCTCATGTACGCTAACAACCTAGTTTACTACTCGAAAAGAGTAGGGTGTTAACCTGGTTGACTAGTTGACCTGCACATCACAACCAGAATAACTGCAATAATATTCAGAAATGAAGCCTGCAGACTGCAGTTAAACAGGAAGAAGAAGAAGAAGAAATCTGTGATTGATACAGACATGCAGTCAAGGCTGTCAAGCTATCATAAAAAGGCATGATCAGTTGAATCTTTTATTCCTTTTTCTCCTCAACCCAGCAGGGGACTATGCGTGCATTCACTCACTGTCATTTCTCGAATTGCATTTAATGACGTCCAATCTTGAGATTAATACAGTGAAGTACATGGGATCCTAGGGAACCTACAGTATGCTGCAGCAGTAATTTTATAGCCCGCCAGTGGCAATTTAGATTCTCATTTAGTATGCACTTCACCTATATTGAATAGCGGCATTATTTGAGCAAAGTCATGGGTTGTGGAAGCTAGATGTGGATGGATGCAATGTGCATAGATGTGCACATGGAGTATTCTAGCTGTGTGTGTGTTCAGGTTAAGGACTATGTACCTTTTCTACATATTTGTGGATACTAATCCCACAGTGTGTTTTATAAATATTTTGCATCATGAAATGTGCTCTAGAGCTTTCATGCTAGAAAGCTGAGACTATCATAAATCACTATAAAAGGAGAGAAAATGTGCCAAACAGTAGGTCACTAGTTTCAGTCTCTCTTCCTCCCCCTGTTAGGCTTTTACTCTTTTCCCTTCCTAGACCTTGATCCTCTTCCTCTTTATATTTCTTCGCTCTCTCCCTCTGTACATATATTTCCTTCTCCCACTTCAGACATGACCTCTTGCCCCTCTCCCTATATTCCTTCCTCCACTTCTCTTTTCTCCCCCCCCCCCTCTCATCCTTTTCTTCTTCTCTTTTTTTAACCAGTTCTCCTTCACTTTGTTTCTCCCTTCCTATTCCATCTTCATACATAACCTCATGGCTCTAACCTCCTGCCCCATATCTCCCCCTAGGTATTCTTTCTATTCCTATCCCCTCTTCTCTCTCCTCCCGCTCTAGTCTCTACCTTTCTCTACCAGTTCTCCTTCATTCTGTTTCCTCCTTCCTCTTCCGTTTCATAGTTCAGACATAACATTTGGCTCTAACCTCTCGCCTCTTATCTCCCCCTACTCTTTCTCTTCTTATCCCCCTCCCCATCCCTCTTCTCTCTCCTCCTCTAGTCTCCCCCCTTCTCTAAGAGAAGTTCTCCTTTATTTTTGTTTCCTCCTTCCTCTTCCATCTTCAGGCATAGGGTTAGGTCTATTCATATCCCCTTTCCCCTTATATCTCCTCCTCCCTCTGCAGTCTCTACCTTTCTCTACTAGAAGTTCTCCTTTATTTAGTTTCCTCCTTCATCATCCATCTTCAGACATATCCTCTGGCTCTTACCTCTTGCCCCTTATCCCCCATACTCTTTCTATTCATATCCCATTTCCCTTATATCTCCTCCTCCCTCTCCAGTCTCTACCTTTCTCTACTAGAAGTTCTCCTTAATTTTTGTTTCCTCCTTCCTCTTCCATCTTCAGACATAACCCCTTGCTCTGAATTCTTGCCCCTTACATCCCCTACATTGTCTTTTCTCCCCCTCCCCCACCCCTTCTATCTCTATATCTCTATTCTATACAGTACCTTTCCCTTCCTAGTGGTGTTATGGGGGGGGGGGGCACATACCCCCTCCCCCCAATAATTTTACAAAAACATTACAAAACCCAAGGGGAGAATCTGTTTTCAAAATAAAGAAATACACAAGATGTGCCCCCCCCCCCCCCAAATCACTCTGAACATGCTATACCACTGTCTCTACCAGTAGTTCCCCTCCGCTTTATAGTTCCGTCTCCCTCTCCCAACATGACAGAGCGGAACCCTAAATGAATTAGTCGGGTGCACCGTGTGCATCTCATTTCAGGGCACTAGTCGAGTCTGCTACCAGTTGATTCTTTGTACTATTACAGATCTGCGGCAGTCTGTTGGCAGAATAATTCATTGTGTGTCATTCTTCTTTTGAGAAGGGAGGTGATTTTTCTTGGCCTTAAAATACGTAGTAGAATCCTTATTTTGAGTGGGATAGCCATAATGTGTACCAATTCACGCATAACAAGAGGAGGGAAGTGATTTTTCTCCTTGCCTGACAAGCCAAAGTGTTCGCTCATTATGTGTGTGCATACTCAACTAGCTATTTCAGTGAGTAAATAAAGCAGGATTAAATTGATGGAGCATCAGAGAAGTCAGACCCTGCTTGTGCATTCTGTGGATTGTGAATTTGCAATGGGCATGCCGCATGGTACTGCATATTGATTTCCAATCGTATTGCATACTTTCAATTTTTGAATGTGTACATTTATGTGTGTGTGTATGTGTGTGTGTGTATGTGTGTGTATAATACATATATATGTGCGTGTGTGTGTATGTTTGCGTGTTTGTGCATGTGTGAGTGTGTGTGTGTGTGTGTGTGTGTGTGTGTGTGTGTGTGTGTGTGTGTGTGTGTGTGTGTGTGCAACAGTATATCAACTATTATGTTTTCCATTTCAATATTGTATCCGTTTGTTAAATATAATTAAGGAAATTCTGTAAAAAGAATAATGGGTTTCCCTCAAATGATTCACTTTGAAATTGTATCTTATCTACATGTAAACAAAACGAAATGCATGTCTTAATAATTAATAGGTTAATAGTGTTAAAGTACACACACATGATACAATGTATTTTCTTTCACATCTGTCCATATCTATTGTTAATATTGTTTGTTTATAAATGTACTCACAATTTTGCCCCAGGTTTATTTACATACATTATTAAGTGTTCCTACACAAGCCAAATATAATCTCCGTTCAAGAGTAGACACATCAATGTTAATGGTTCCAAGAACAAATTTAAAGGGTGGGGAACGTAGTTATCATTTTGCTGCCCTATGGTGTGGAATAGTCTGCCATTAGAATTAACCCATCAAGGACGAGAGCTATTTTAAGGCAAAATTTATCATTGTTTTCCTCTACAAATGGCAACTCCTAAATTTTGTCGACCTATTAAAGACATAAAAGAAGGTGGAAAATATCTAGTAATTACAATTTAGGACAAATATGAAGTGACTTTGCCGCAAAGTTGCCAATTTGAACGCCAAAATCTGTTTTTTAAAATATCCACGATGTGTTGCCATTTTAAGGATTTTTCTAAATTGTAGCGATTTACGCAATAATAAAAAATCATTACAAAATAACTAAAGCAGGTAGAATAACAAAACAGGGCTCTAAAAATAGAGAAATTTATGCTCTTTCCCCTTGTATACATTATACAACTTGTTATCTTCTTGCTGAAGTGTAGGACTAACGAAACCACAAATATGTGGGCCTTAGGCACTGATGGGTGGTTGTCCCCCACAGTAGATAATTTAAAAGAAATTTAAAACATATTTATTTTTGTTGTAGATTGGAGAGGTTGTTTGTTCAGCGCATTGAACAGTTTTTAACTGGAAATGCGCTATATAAGTGTTAATATTATTATTATTATTATTATTATTAATTTAATTTACAATATGTGTACTTGTTTATATTTGCTTCCGCATAATTGCAGAGGACCCATGTTAAATACATGCATGTAAATATGTAATACTAATGTGTTTCTTTCAGAAGGAAAGGAAAAGAGATGAATAAAGGACATCTCAAGAATGTTTAATCAAAATTTGACATTTGATAGCAAATATAATAGGTCCTTTATCATAATTTGCATTAATCATATAGTGCTCTTAACGTAATTTCATTCAAGGATGTTCCCTATTTTTTCCCTCTCTCTCACTAGCACATGAAATGATGATGTAATTGGCTGCATTGAGTTCTGCATCTAGATCAACTCCCACGCATCCAGTTCAGTTATGATGAGGAGAGGCAGAGCAGGATGATAAGTGTCCTCGATGGGCAGATTTGCCCAAGGAGCGTTCCGTCCCAGCATTACACGCCAACACCCACTCTGCAGGGCCAGGGCAACTCTACGACCAAGACCAGTGCAGGTAATAATGAATAATTCATAGGTTGATTTATAATAGCGCCCTAAAATGATCAAATATCATCTCTAAGCCACTGCTAGAAGTTGTTTTTTTCCCTTATGCAGTCAAAAAAAGTAAAAACAAAAACAAGATTTTAAAAATGTTAGTGGCCCCAAATCTGAATCTAGTGGCCCCAAATAAAGTAAAGAACATTACAAATCTATTATATTTGGTTGCACATTATGGCCAGTGAATTTTAGCATCAATTAATTTTTGGTGGTCCTAAGGTAATATTCAGTGGCCCCGGGCTAGTGGACCTGTGCTAAATTTGAACGCTGTCTATAAAGTGCTTGGCACTATTACTACCCCGGTTAAAGGATAATGCCAGCCCACACACATTGTGCACACCATCTTTACTCCCTGGGGAGAATTCCTACCAAGTGGCTCAAAGGCATTGAGAAAACATTCACGCAGGCAAGAATCATTTTTCACCTTTGTTTATTTAAGGCAAATTCTATTGATATTTTTTATAGGATAGATACTGTACCTATAGTTCTAAGCAATATGAAAGTGGTATAAATACTAATTTTATTTTATTTTTCTTACGTACATGTATTACAGAGAAAGTCAAGCTCCAAAGTAGCCAGTCATCCATGGAATCCAAAGTGATATCTCGAGGAGCATCATGCACGCAAGATGATATCAGACGATCTTTTAGGGTAAGATCACAAGGGCAATGCTAGAAAATAAGTAACTTTTTTTGCCTCGTGGCCCAAAACCTGAATCTGGTGGCCCCAAACATAGTAAGGCATTAATAATTCTGATATATTTAGCATCAATGAGATTTGGTGACCGAAGCTTATTTGTAGTGGCCTCCTGGACTGTGCTTATTTCAAGTATTGAGTAGGGGATATTGTCACATCAGATTTTATTTAGTGGATGTTGGGATTGGAAATTGGAAGCATTACTCGGCTTGGCAGCATGACCCCTAACCCCCCTTTCATCTATTTTCATGTCACCAGACTAAAATCTTGCGGGAGATGGGTGGGTAGGAATCTCCTTTTATTAGCCACTGCCAGGAGCATATCTTGTGCAATTTTTGGTAACTTTTGTTTAAAAAAGCAACAATTTTCATTCATGCAATATTTTATCATGGAGAAGAAATTCAAAATGCAGAAATGCTTATAAAAATTAAGTTCTACTTTGAAATCATTATATTTTCCAGATTTGTGAACAACATGCCACTATTTTTATTGTTTTGCCCACAAGTAGTGGTCCAAAGTTAACTTATTGTAGCACCATACTTGCAACTGCAGGCACCAGGTTGAAATGACTGGTAGACTTGCTAAAAATGTAACTTGATAAATGATGGTCATGAAGATAACGAAAAGAAGGCAAGTTATACAATGTATGTATAAATTCTATTAAAATTACAAATTTATAACATTTTAATTTAAAGTATTTTTTTAGGGAAGGAAACATTCAATTTTGTGTTTTGTTGTGTTTTATCATATCATGCAGAAAGAAAAGGAAAAGTGTGCTGCGTCTCCTGAACCTAGCAGTAAAGCTGAATGTGTGAAGCAACTGGACGGGGATCTTGATCAGCCGAACTGTGATCCACATGATGACTTATCTAGAACTCGTCAGCATCAAAGAAATAAGGAAAAACACAGGCATTCTGGTCGCAAGTCAACACAAAGCTTCAAAAATCATGATGGAGACAATTTTGCAGAAAACGTGGACTGCGATCCAAGTGAGGATATTTCAAAGACGAATCATCAACATAAAAGACCAAAGGAAAAGCACAAGAAACATAGACATTGTAGTCCGGAGTTAACAGATAACATAAAAGCACATCAAAGAGAGGAAGACAGAGATTTTGATCAACATAAATGTGATCCTAGTGAGGATGTATCGAGGACACATCCACAGAAGAGGGGAGACAAACAAAGACACTCTGGTCGACAGTCAAAACAGTCCAGAAAATCCCAACATGAAGAGGAGAACAGGGTTTTTGATCAAGAGAAAGTATGTGACCCCCATGACAATACATCTGGGACAATTCATGGACAGAAAAGACAGCAGGAAAGACAAAACAAGCATAGACACTCTGGTCGGCAGCCAACGCTTGATAACAATAACGCACAACATGAAGCAGACATCAAGGAGAAACAGGTCAAGGGTCATCGACATAAGCACCACCGGGTTAAACGTCAAGATGATGAAAATTTTAAGATTGAGAAGGAAGACTTTGAGGATGGGGTGGAGGATAACGACCTCCGGAACGTGAGTCGGTACTACATGTCCCACAACACTCATGAAATCCAGATGAAGGGTTCGCTGCTAGAGATACACGTGACAGAAGCTGCCGGACCGGAGCCAGATAACAACCACGGGCATCATCACCAACAAGACCAACACCGTCATCACCACCACCACCACCACCGTCATCGTCATCATCATCACAGGAAGAGCAGTGGCGATCAAAATCAGATCCCATCTGATTTGGTTGATGGCAAACGACACACAGCCGATGGAGCACGTACACCAAAGTCTGTCACGCAGGTGGAGTGCAGCACACAGAATGCACACAACGCTAAGATCAGTGCAAGAAGGACGCATCCGCCAAACAGTCACTCCGCGGTTTTATCATCATCCGTTCGCAGATCGCGCAGGGACCGAGTCGGGACTGAAGAAGCACCAGGGTCGTCAAGGTACTCCAGTACTAAGGAAAAGAAGACCAAAGACAAAACTGTTAGAGAAAAGTCTCCAACTCTTATGGACCCAGTATACAGTTTACCGCCTCTTCTTCAATAACCTTTCCTTACAAGAACTACAAATGACCGCAGCCATAGCTGATAACATAAAGTTAGTGAAGGATGACACAAGTTACAACACATACCCACCCATATGTTAATAATATTTTGTATGAACTCATTACTTTTGTCTTTAAAAACATGTATACAATAACATTGATGGGATAATGCTTAATACTGTTATTTCAATTTGGAATTGAAGAATCTTTCTAGTAACATTTACGTGTATATTGTACATGATATGCACTTCAAAGTCTTCAATTTTGGAATTGTTATGCTTTTTATTTTGAAAATAAGTGATTCTGTTTGTTTTTCCTTAGTCCTCTGTCAATTATATGCAAGCAAACATTTAAAAAATGATTGGATATATTTCCTTCCCAGAAATCATGTCAATTACAAATAACTAGGCACATTTATGCATCATTATATATACAATGGATTTATATACATACATGTACATATTGTGAATTATTAGATAGATCATATTCTTTGATTTGTTGGTATTTGATGAAGTTTCTGTGCTCTTGTAATGCTGTATGTTATTGTGATTGTGCTTCACTGGAGATTGCATATCTGAAATTATTTGATTTTTGCTTGCCACAATCATTCTGCTATGAAATTGCTAATAATAATTTAGTATTGATTTATTTATCAATATGGGGTTTGTGAACATAAATCTGTGAATAATTATTGTACATTAATGTGCATATGTGTACTCTTAATGTGTAACACTTGATGAAAACAAAATTGGTCCTGCCTTTAAAGTTTAAAACTAACATAATTGTAACTACTGCCAAACCTGTTTCAGGGGCAATTAACCTGTCCATAGCAACCATCTGTCTATAGTGGCCAATCAAAATCAATTCCCTGCAGATAATCCCAGGTTTTATAGAACCTTAGGGTTAGAGTGTCTAACCTCTACTGTGGCCACAGTATGTGTCCTTTTTTCCATTTAGATGGTCACTGTACACAGGTTTGATTGTAACTTTTCATATCATTGAAATCAAAGCAAACAAAGGAAATTGGACTTCACTGAGAATTTAAAACAAATTTTATGCTAATTAATTTTTATTCAAACTTGGTGGAAGTACAGGACACATCGTATTTTTGTTCAGACTTTTTCCTTTGGTGGCAAAATGATTTTGCAACCTCTTTTTTTTTTTTTACAGTATAGGCGGTCTCCCACAGTGAGACTTAGAGCTTGCGACAAGGTGTGACTGAGGTTGCATGAGACTAACTGAAACTAAAGTCTCATGTGGACATGTCCAAAATGTTGTACTTGCATGTTCAAAACTGTGAACCTGCAGTCTAGGCCTTCAACATTGTCTTAGTGTTTGGGATGACATCCTCTCACACCATGCAACTGTTTTTGTTGCAATGCTAGAGGATGTAAGTTGCATCATGTTTCATGTTGTATAACAGTAAATTCTCCAGGTGGGAAACGAAATATGCACTTATTCTTAATATTATATTTAACATTCCATTTGCATGTTGTTAATGTCAGAAACCTTCCTTTTGTATTAAGTATATAGGCATTTTTTAGGAAATGTTTTTTGTCACTATTAGTTAGTGGAATCTCTCTTTTTCAAATTACATTATAATTCATGAATTATGCAATATCAGTAATGTATTCTGATTGTTTTTAATTGAAAATGTTTTAAGGATAATGTCCTCCTTTTGTAAGCCCAAATTCAAAAGTTGCAGGATTGTTGTTTTGTATGAATATAATACAATTTAAGGACTAATCTGGGAAGACTAGAACCTAAAAATACCTTTAAGGGGAATTATATTAAATTTTAGAGCTCAAGATAATAAACAATCATTACAATCGTTTAATGAGTCTAGGAAGCGCAGACCTTTTTTTGTATTTCATGTTTGTACTTGATGTTTTCAAACCAAATATTAAATTATTTTGGCTAAGCAGTAAGTGCAATGATTAATGCGACTTGATTCAATCAGATTTGTGATGTATCAGGGTGATTCGTCTTTTAACTTGTTAAAAGGATTTTTAAAAATATAATCCATGATACATATACAGAGATGCCAACCGTTCCGTTTTTGCCGTATTTGTTACGTTTTTTCACGCAAAATACGGCAGTACGTTTTCCCCTAATAAAATACGTTTCTTAAAATTTTTTTTTTTTTTTTTTTTTTTTTTTTTTTTTTTTTTTTTTGAACCAACTTTTATATTACCGCGCGCGTAAAGGGTATTTTTGCTGCGCGAATTGGCTTCGCGAAAAAATATGTTTTTTTTGCCTCTAAGGTTGGCAGCTCTGAAAATACTTTTTTTTTGTTCAAAATACTGTTTTTTACCTCTCAGAATACTTTTTTTGGTTTGTGAAGGTTGGCATCTCTGCATATATTCATAATAGAAAGGACACTGGTCTGATATTTAGGCTACAACTGATTGGTTTTTCTTGCTTCATTGAAATACTTTAACACTACGAGCTTCAAAATGTCACAAACTTGATGATACGGGGGCTGAGGGCAATTTGGCCCCCTAATTTTCAAAATAGCCCCCTGAAATCAGTAGGTAGCCCCTAAAATTACCATAGGGTATTATGTAAAACATTTCTGGATATCCAACAGATTGGAAAAGTAGCCCCCTAAAATTAAAAATTAATTCCTGCATTGTGTACATGTATGTAGTATCCTTGTGGTTTATGGAATGTTTTACTGAACTTGAAGATGGCCTGCAAAAGAAGGACACTATCTTTAATATGTGTTTGACTTCCCTTTTAAGTTAACTTATGTGCCATTCTTGCCCTTATCTTTTATTTCTTTTAGTATGTGAATTACTATCAGATTTGTAATGCGTTTAATATTTTATATTTACTTAATGTATTATGTGTTTTGGGGGAATCAAACTTCATTTCAAGATAATGTTGGATTATATTAATACAAACACTTTAAAATTCAGTTACTGAAATATTTTATGAACTAATTATAACAAACAATTATAATAACTATGTTGTAGAAAGCATATTTTAACTTTTTCATTGATGCATGATGATGAAATATCTTATAAGAAATCAAGGCAAAACTGTATTCATTATTTTAAGATTAACAATTATTTTTGTTTTATCTCCCTCCTGGTATTAGTTATTTGAATATGTCACAGTATTATTAGTATTAAGATATTGTCGGGTGAGAGTGAAAAGGGCGTTAAAATTGATTTTTTTTTTTTGTTGCTCAATTGAGGTCTGCATACCATCTAATTGTAGGTTGGAACCAACTCCATGTGATAGCAAATTTTCAGGAAAATAATTATGTATGATTTTGAAATATTTATCAAAAATTAATGAGAGCTAAATCAAGTTTCTACAAGACTCCCCAACTTGAGACATGATTATCTCAAAATTACAAAAAGTGACTTAGCGTCCTTCTCTTACTCAACCAACAATATATACATATGCTTTCCATTTTTGAATCCCGCCATTTTGACCAAAGTTATATTAACACAAATTTGCTGGTTCATGTGCAGAACGGGGAAAATTAAGAAAAAAGAGAGTAACTTTTGCTTTGTATAGTTGTTGGTGTACTTTAGAAGTGTATATATAGAGCTAATGCATTATTTAATATTATTGAAAAGTAAATTAGGAGAATAAAGGTATATTGCGTGCTAGTACAGTAGTGTTAGAATAAAAGTACAGGTGTTCTTCAGAGCATACATTTTGTTTCGCTTTGTTTTCATTACTTCTGCAAGGTACTATTTTCTGGGGTTGTCTGTCCATCCTTATATTTATGGGGGGAAAAAACATAGTGTCTTAGGTATGTGGCAATTGTCTTGCTTTATACTGCCCCACACCATATTGGAGAATACAAAAATTCAGAGACATATATTGTGCCCCTTTTACTTTAATGTTATATTTTGTGATACAATAGGAAGTACTTTGTCAACATGTGCAAAAAATGACGCGTGGTTGGTGAAATGTGTATGAATTATGTTTTTAGTTGTTTGGGGCAAATTATTGGCTACAAAAAAATACTGATATATTTATAAAGAATATTTAAAACAATATTATTCAGCTTATATTTGGCTTGGTCCCCCACCCCCCACCCCCGCCCCTTCATCTGGGTTGACCCTTGCTATGCCACTGCAAAAGCATGTGTGTGTGTGTGTGTGTTTGTCATATCTTAACCCATTCAGGGCCTAGCTGTTGCAGAAAGAGATACAATTGATTGTAAATTTGCAATTAATTGTAAACGCAAATCTGATTGGTTCAAACGTGTATATTTTCTGGATTACAATCGATTGTATCTCTTTCTGCAACTTGGCCCTTAACCCATTCAGGATCGATTTGATCTTGCTATAATATCAGTAACATAGGTAGAATTTTTTCAGTTGGGGGCACCAGGGGGGCCTTGGATTTTCATGAGGGGGGCACAGGTTTTCACTTGACAAAAAAAAGTCCTTACCCATTTAGATGGCCTAAAATCATAATTTGTACCTCATAAATGATCTAATTTGGCTCGAAAATGTTAGTTCGATCAACCATGATGAGCATTACTTGATCTTGGCTATTGACCTTCAAAATTACTTGTTCTAGGCTGATATCTGTTGCCCATTTTTTCATGGAAGTATGAATTTTTCGTGGGAGGGGTTGACCAGAAAATTTGGGGGGGCGTGTGCCCCTCCCTCCCCCCCCCCCTCCTGTATACTTACACCCCTGTATAACATGTATTTTACATAGATCCAAGCTCGAGTATATCAAGTATATCGGTCCTGAACGGGTCTAGTCATTACCCTATAGATTTTAGGTCATAGTAGTGGTCAAATGTCACCATGTAAATTATGCAAAGTTGTGAGTGGAACCTTATATATATTATACATGTTTAGCAAAACCCTCTTAACCCGTTCCCTTCGAGTCTCTGAAATCCCCAGAGACTTTGTACACAACACACCCGGTTTCCGTAGTCAAGGGGTTAAACGATGGTAATGCGTCTGGGCCCAGCCCTTTTCTTTTGATTTTTAACTCTGATACAACAAGATACGGATATAGCATGATCTCAAGGACCTCATTATGTATAAAGATTTGTTTCTCCCCTTCCCCCTTTTGAATATAATTCTGTTGATCTAAGCATATTCATATTGTAAGTGTGTCAGTGCATGGTGTAGCGTGTTTTGACCATAGAGGTGTACATAAGAAAGTTTTCCTATATACAGCTCTATGGTTTGGACTGATTGGTTGATGGCAAACAAATTATGTTATTGTATTGGTGACACATCGGATGCATTAATTTATTTGTTAAAGAATATTTCCCCTTATGTTTTTATTTTTTGTCAAATTAATATTATATAAATATGTTATACAATATTTGACTGGTATATAAGGCTCCTAAATAGGAGGCAGCTAAATGACATTTCGTGGGAAAGGTTTGAAAACAATGATATTGATTATTGACCAAAAATACTGGTGGCAACAATATAGCCTTGACCGACTGTATATACTGACAATCAAGTATATTGTCTTTATTGTATTGGCGTAGCTATAGTGCTTATCATATCGATCAGTAATTTGCTTGCAAAAAAATTGCCCCGACCACCTCCCCCTCTAATTAATCCCAGAGCGTGTCTAGCACAATACATTTTTTTTCAAAATGTTTTTTTTTCTTTGAAATAGTCACCTTCATCATATCAATATGTCCATAGACCATAGAGTAACTATACTATATTTGAGTATATCGGTGCCGATCTAGAAAACACTTCTTTTTTTTTTTTTACTTATGTACAAGTACTTTGACGGCACCATACGTTCATGTTCTTCGGTCTTGGTTTTCTGACTCTTTCCGAGGCCGAGGTCTGCAGATAAAATCTGATCATTATGGAAAAGGCTAGATGCATTGAAAAGCAAGAATGGCTCGAAAATCAGCGCTTTCTAGACGATGGGATTCCAACGTCATCATCTCGTCAACAGGTAATTATTCAAGAAAAATATCACACTAAAATTGACCTTTCCCGACGTTTCATTCGATAAAAGTATTTGTATTGACCCATACATAGACATTTGTGTAAGTACAATATCATATGCGTGTGAGAGCGGAATTTTACACCAGGCCGACATACATATTCTGAAATTTTTACTCGCTGACCTATATATATAGCCATTAATCTGACCTATAGCCACTAAATTAGGATTAGGATTAGGATTAGGATTAGGGTTAGGGTTATATAGCCATTAATCTGACCTATAGCCACTAAATTAGGGTTAGGATTGTAGGATTAGGATTAGGATTAGGGTTAGGGTTATATAGCCATTAATCTGACCTATAGCCACCAAATTAGGGTTAGGATTAGGATTAGGATTAGGGTTAGGGTTAGGGTTAGGGTTAGGTTTATATATCCCAAAAATCCACTGCCGATCAAGCAACTCGCTGTGCGCAATTGATAGAGCACTTGCCTATGAACCCAAGGTAACGTGGGTTCGATCCACACACTACGTCGCATTTCATTTTTTATGTACACTCGTTGAATTGTGCATGTGCGATATTATACAAGTCGGAATTCTGGCTGTGCGCATGCGCGGAGGTTGAGAAGATACAGAATATGTATGTCGGCCCGGTGTCGAACTAGTGAGAGCGCTGCCGTTCTATAGTTCTATATTGAGTATACTGTACAAACCTGGTTAGGTTATAACGTACAGAAACCGGCCTCCTTCAATGTTGAAGATTCTTGCAGTAATTTACTCTTTTGGTTGTGATTTGCAGGGTATACTAGTCAACCGGGTTAACACCCTACTCTTTTCGAGAAGTTGACTAGTTCTTTAGCGTACATGAGGTGTGACTGTCTCATACACGGTCACGGTGACCTCAATTTATCGTCCTATCCGAGGGACGGAGTGTTTTTCCGCGAAATCCTTTTCCTGCGAAGGAAACACGGGCGGGGGTAACCTATGATCAGCTCTGTGGCGTAGCACAGAGCTGTGAATTACTGACGATCGAAATGGTGTAGCGTTTTTGCGATGAGGTGTTTTTATCACCTTTAATTATAATTTTTTGTATTTGGTTAACTTTTCTAGTGAACAAAAGTGCGTTTTATCTGCGCGCTACATAGAAATTATATGAAAAGAATAATAACTTACCTCAAATTGATGATTAATCCAAACGGCTTCGCACAAATATTCGAAATTGTCCTGTCGCCTCCAAAGTCATCGGCATTGCATGCTGTATATATAGGCGAGGTTTTATTCCGGTTCCGCGCGTATAGTGGCGATCGGTTTGACTAATACATATAAAGCCAGGCCACTGTACTCAATGTTAAACCTAACCGCCTGGCATATACATCGCTTCGAAATCTTGCAGGAACATGTTTGTAGATGGGGCGATGAGGTTGTTTTATCCTCTTTAAGCAGATTTTTTTTAAATTTTGTTTACTTGTACTGCACCCTAAAATTACCTATTGTAGGGAAGGGGGGGGGACGACGCGCTACACAAAATTGCTATAAAAAAAGACTGATAACTTACCTCAAATTGATTATTTATGTCGAACGTCCTTGTTATGAATCCGGCTTTTTTTTCGATCCGTCGGCATCGCACAGCGAGGTTCTAACAAGGACTATCGACATAAATAATTCAATTTGAGGTAGGTATCGAATTGTTTTTTATAGCAATTTTGTGTAGCGCCGTCGTACATAGGTATTTTTAGGGTGCAGTACAAGTAAACAAAATTTAAAAAAAAAAATCTGCTCTAAAGAGGGATAAAAACACCTCATCGCCCCATCTACAAACATGTTCCTGCAAGATTTCGAGCGATGTATAATGCCAGGTCGGTTAGGGTTAACATTGAGTACATCTTGGCTCGTACGCCAAAGTTTGACCTGCGACCTCACGCGAATGCGCACTTGTGACACAAATTCGGATTCCATTTTGAATTTTTGCTTCTTACCACAATCTGGACGATAAAAACCTAATTTTGTGTATAAATACACCGAATGGAGCCTCATGTATCAAGACAGTGGACATTGATGTCCAAGGATAACATCCGTCGTAAGTATAAAACCAGATATAAATTGTAAAAGAATCTTATATACTATTTTACCAATAATTGTTACGAGCGATACACCTAACACACCACTTCAATATGCCAAGGTCCTGTGCTACGCACAGAGCCTGTTAGGTTAGGGCGGGGGGAGGGCGATAACACACAACGGGAGTTAGCTCGAATTTTATTGCGTGATGTAAAACGCATTGTCCGATATCCGATGGTATGGATTCGAACCGGGGTACCTCTCGCGTCCGGAGCCGCAGCCTCTCCCCGACTGAGCTAACTCGCCTCCCGTTAGCCCGTTTTACAACCTTTATTTTATTGAAACTCGCGCACGAACATTCAAAAGTGTTTTGATCTATTTTACTAGATTAATGTTTCCGAATGAAATTGTTATTTTTTTTTGTATATGTTGTAATGTATTGGAAATTCTAAATGTATAACATGGTCACTGGTAAAAAAAACTAAATTATTAATTAATGAATCTATTGATGATAATTCTTTTTTCGTCAGTCTTTGACTTTGCATTTTCATAACATAAAATAATCAAGTCCATATTGTCATAATTAATTAATTGCAGTTATTTTGCAGAATTGTTTAAAATCTTTATTTGTTTATGTCAGAATTCAGAATGTATTATAAACATGTAGATAAAGGATGTAAGTAAAGTGATGACAATGTTCACTACACAATTTGGACTAATCAACAACCTCTTGACTCTGAGAGTGGTGATTGATAAGTGCCTGCGGCTCTGGTTAATATTAATGTATAACAACTCAAGTCAAACATGATTATTGCCATGCCAGGACAAATTCCTGCACTTCACCACTTAGTGTTGATTGTATGTCTGTTTCAATTTTCTGTTATTATTTTGCAGGAAGAAGTAGAAAAACTAATTGATGCCAAGTTTGCTATGTTACAGAGCGAGAGCCAAGAACTTACTTGCAGAAAGATAAGGGTTTGTATTTTAAAGACTGTTTTAAAGAAGAAAAAAACCCTTGCCCTAGAAATGTATCCCAAAATGTTCAGGCTGTACGTTAATTTGTGAACATTTCATTAGTAAGTTTTACAAATTTTCTCCCCCTTACATATATTATTAAGTGTATCTGTTTGTGGGTTTACAGTTCGAAAATATGTTCCAATCTCCATGAGCCACAATAACCAATATACATCTCAAATACTAACTTGTTTTTCAGGGATGCTTGTTTGTTATATTATATAATTATTTGTTTTAACAAATATAAGAACAAGATCTATCTGACCAATTGTGAAAAGAGAAATGAAACAGGTATTTGCCAAATTAAACTTTTCAATAAATAAACATAACATTTATTTTGTTTTTAAACTCGGTCATAAAACATATCTTGTATATTGTGAGCAATCACTGATTTCTATTCAGAGCTGATTGGATTTTTAAGGAAAAAGACCTTGCTACAAGCTGCTCATCTTTATAAGAACATCCTATTCCATGATATTAAAAAAGAGAATCACCAAGCGCACTGAGCTTTGTATTCTAGCAGTGTCTTTATAATCATATTAAAGTACATTTGTGAATTTTATATATGTAACTTTTAAATATAAAACTGTACTTGCCCAACTGGGCATCCAAAAATTAGCAGGACTTTGTTATGTTATCTTTGGTTTTGGGGCCACTCAATTTTGAATAAGGGCCTGCAAAATTTAATAAAACTGGGTCACTATGAGAAAAATTGAATTTCTAGATTTTTATTGTGAAGTCATAAATGTGTATTTCTTGCAGACCTAGTCTGAAAATCTCAACAAAGGCCTGAACACATGTCGGACTCTTACGACTACATGCCAACACATTTCTTTGTACTCTGTGCTTCAAGGAAATCGTTATATACTGGACGTGTGAATGTAAATAGTCATACCCAACCATGCAAGAGACCAAAGGGATTACAGCCCTTAGACCATTTACATTGTACATGTTTTATAACGTGTTATGTATGTATTTTCTTTGTTTTTCGGCCAGACCTATCTGGAAAGGTTCAAGCATCTATCGTACCTCAACAAAGGCCTGATCCACCTGTCTGAACTCCTACGTAGGTGCTGGATGCCAGCAGCCCTGGATCTGTTACTGGATCCCTCCACAGCCTGGAACTGCTCAGCGAGAAACTCACCCCAGAGCAAACATCAAGAGGTAAGTCGGAAAGATTGCAGTTTCAATCTACTATAAAATTTGGTAATTGTGATGTTCATTATTCATTAGTTCATTAATATTGCATTAAATTCAGTGAGCGCTAATTCTAAAACCAGTGAAAATACATTTTCATTACATTTATAATACATTTATTCAATACATTTATCTATATATTTCGTGTCAGTTCCCTCTGTTTAAAAAAAGAAAGAAAAACCAACTTGTTTGATTGCCCAGAGCCGAGTACAAATTAATTTCACTTACCTGAATGGTCAAAATGATTATATTGCAAATTGTTTAATATAATGCATTTACTTCCTATGATAGATGGAACAAAAAATTATGGAAATTATTATCTTTAAATATTATGCCCAATGTTAAATATTTCAGATATAAAATTGTGATGTATTACTATGCATGAAATATTAATGTCTTTCTTTTCATTGTGATCTAGTTGTTGCTCAGTTCCTTGGCAATTGTCCAGTGTCCGAAGGAGGAGGATTGGAGGTAGAAAACATCTTTCCATATTTATGAATAGGTTTGTCCATATATCAGTGGACATTGATTTAGTCTAACACAAGGCTATTAATTGCAGAACCAGAGTGCAAATAAGTATTAGATTTTGATACTGTCTTTTTTTGTTATTATTTACAATTACATGCCGCTCCTTGTCCGTGTGATTGGAAACAAGGCTGACAAGCTATTCAGTTTACATATTCCTAATATATACGATGGGAATAGTTTGAATACTTCTTGCATGTACATTGTGCTTGCTATGTCCCAACAACCTATCTGCAAAGCTTTCCAGGTTCCAGGAACAATTATAATTCTTTTTAGTAATCCATTACCTACAGGAAACTAGTATGGTCCTGTATTATACATGGAGATTTCAGAATCTAGTCTGTTTGTGAAAACTATTTAAGTTATGATAAAGCAGCACATTCTCCACCTCTATACATTAGTTGTCTGATCTAATAGAAACGGTCATTTCTTATGCTGCTCTTCTGGGAATAAAATTAATTTAGTGTGCTATCTTTCAACCGTCATAGTGTGAAATAAAACTTAGATTTTTTTTTTTTTTTTTTTTTTTTTTGGGGGGGGTGGGGGGGCTTATTTTTGCATTTGGGGGGCCTTAACTCAAGTTGAGCCCTTATGTATTTTTGTCACTGCTGCTCTTTTATTGTATTATTACTGATCTCCATTCATTATTTAGTGTCTGTAGGTGGGCCAGGCCAGGTTTCCTCAACTGGCACCAGGGGCAGTATGCAGCGGTCCTTTGCTCTATGCACCCTCGGTACTGAGGAAGCTTACAATATCATTGATAGGTGAGTCAACTTGCCTTTGTCAGGGCCTCGAACCGAGCCACTGGCCTGATAGTCCGGGGCTAGTAAGAATTGATTTTGGCTAGGCAAATTGTAATTACAATATCATTTGATTGTTGATTCCTCTGTCCATTGTCAGTGCTTGACACTAGCAAGTGGCCTGATGCCTGGCGCCAGTAATAATTAATTTAAGGATAGTCAAATTTCATTACAATATCATTGATACTTGATTCACCTTTCTTTGTCAAAGCTCTACACTAGCACGGGCCAGTAAGAATTGATGTCGGGCCAGTAAAATTAATTCAACGTTAGTTGCCTGATAAGGCACTTTGATTCTAAAATTGACGATGGACAGAGAGAATATATATTTGCCAGTTATATTGCAATTTTGATTCTGTAATGGTTGATTTAACACAATTGCTGATTTTTAGTTTGATTAGTATTGCAAGTGTTTGTAACTATTGATCATTGATTGAATGCTGAAATTTTCCTTCGCAGACTTGAGTTTTTATCTTACCATTGATACTAATATACAATTGCTTGACATTAGTAGTGGCCCCAGTGCCTCCAAAAAATTGGTTTAAAAGCGTTGGCGATTTAAGTAGACTGTGCATGCAAACAATTACAAAATGGAGTCCTGACAACAAATTTATTTTGTTTTATGAAATTGTTTACTGTAAACAGTTGTTTGTTATGTTTCTTAAAAATAATTGTTTCTGTATTCCTTTCTATTTTTCAGGCCACCAAAATGGTTATTCGGGCCACCAGATATGTTAAAGACCTTTGGTGGTTCAAAGGGCACTAGAAAATAAAGTTGATGTGGAGCTTGTTGCAACATAATGAAGACGTTCTTGTGTCCTTTCATATACCATTTATGTTGTTTTATGCATTGATATCAGTTTGAAAACCCCCTTCCATCAACATCCTTTCAAAAAACCGAAGTTTGTTTCTTAAAAATTATAAAGTGTGAAAGCTTCCTTCAAAACATCCCTTTCAGAAAACCTAGTTTGTGTATTACCATTGATATACAGTATGTGTGAAGCTACCTTACATTGTCTATTTATTAAACCTGAAATTGTTTTTGTAGTTTAAAGTTTTATCCAGTTTTAAGAACTCCTTTCAACATGTTCCTTTCACAGACCCAAGTTGCAATCCTACCTAATGAGAATGAGAAAATCAGAGGGATCATTCCTAATGCACGACACGGGAGAATGTCGATGTCCGGTAAGTTCACATTTCCACTGATGTTTGATACCATAGAAACATACATTTGTACAGCGGTCAAATAATACAGCCAACAAAAGTTGCATTGTTTTCTTTATCACATTACACATTTTGTCTCTGACATATTTAGTTTACTTGTCTCCTTGTTAATCCATCTTTATTCTACTATATCCCTTCAAGGATATAAACACAAACTACAAACATACTGCATGACAACATTGCAACAAACGTGACTCAATAAAACAACAATCTGAAACAAAGTTTGTACTGATGGTCAGAGCCTGAGTATTAATAACTGACAATCCAGAATGTATTGAAAGGGCAATTACATTCCAGGCTCCAATAGAGCCTTATCTTATCATTCGATAGCGAAAGAAATAGCACTCTATGAATTGTTCTGCCACTTATACATTACATGAAATAAGGAAATGATTATATAGCTCTTATTCAATTCTCATGTTTTCACTGTTGTGACTTCATCCAAAGTTGTTGTGAGTCCTTTGGAGTTTGGTAATAGAGGCAATAAAGAATATATTTTGTTTTACTTTTTACGGTAACCTCGTTATAAAGAGCAATATTTTAAGAAAAAACTTTTTTTATTTTTTTAAGTTATTTTGCTGGTCAAGCTCCTTTTTTTTTGCTCCTGTTATACATGTAAAAGATTATTTTCCACATGTAAAAGACATTTACTTAATTTGTACTAGTTTTGATTGTCCGTTTGTAAATTGTTTTTGTTGTTTTAAGCTA
>JBAMJV010006431.1:0-22260 GCA_037951105.1 Echinarachnius parma | reverse complement strand
ACTACTAGTAGTAGTCATGTAGTAGTAGTACTACTACTACTACTTCTACTTCTACTTGGGTACTCGACAGGGTCCATCAGTCAGGACGTAGAGTCGAGGGGAACCGGTGAGGTGTCCCATTAATTGCCGATTGAGGCAACTGCTCCCGCAAAGGCTCCTAGTGATGTAGAAGCCAAGATATTATTGGGGAGCGCATTCCATGCTGTTACAGTTTGTGGGAAGTAGGAGTTCTGGTAAAGCTGAGTTCGAGTATGTATATGCTTACATATACTACTACTACTACTACTACTACTACTACTACTACTACTACTACTACTACTATGCTACCTACTACTACTACTAATAATACTAATACTAATACTAATACTAATACTAATGATAATAATAACAATAATAATTATTATATCCCTCATAAGATCGTTTTACCATTGTATTTGACAAATGATAGTTTTGGACAACACGCGCAATCCCCGCGCAATCAATGACCGGGCTGTTAGCAAAAAATTAACACTAAAAGTTCGTTACGCGTTCGTCCCATAGATCATGTGTTTAAGCAAAATGCACACGCGATCAAATTTGTGCAGTACTCTATGGCGCACACGTTCTAGTCACGTGATTGACATTGCTGGTAAAAACTAACACCCTGGGAAGAAGATCGCCAAGACAGCCAATAAGCACATCCGTGGGAGCGCTAGCACGCATTCATCGCGTATGTGCGCAACTGCCAGCGCGTTGGTGCGCACTCAGTTTTGCGTTTTTGTGATTGTGTGCGCAAAATAACAATGACTTTAAGCGTATTAGATGCGCCGTGGTTCTGGAGGCTCATACTGGCTTCATTAATGTCGATTGATTTTTATATCAAAATTTACAAGCGATTGTATGAAATATTCAAGAGATTTTCACTTATTTTGCTATAAGCTGAACACAATCCGTGATATTGATGAGTGATATAAAACAACTAACGAATGTGCTTGATTGTGATAGGCAATCCATTACCTCGGTGGGCTCAAAATGACTATTACCCTCAGCTACGCTTCGGGTAATAATCATTTTGAGCCCACCTCGGTAATAGATTTGACTATCACAAGAAGCCCATTCGTTAGTTGTATATTATTATTATTATCATTATTATTATTATTATTATGATATCAATATATCACAAAGACATAATTACAATGCCAAATATATATCTCTCGCATGTACTTTCTATACCCTGTGTGAAGTAAGGCGACCATGGGCAACATAAAGTACATTGGTCTATTATCCTGGTGACTCTTGAAGGTCAGCAACATAATGAGATAATGAGATTTCAGGGAAGATAATTCCATTCCCCAGAGAGGTAACATCACACACTCCCGTGAAGGTGGGAACTATCTATCTAAATTATTTTTAATAACATTATACAGCGCGATAACATTATTCCCAATCCCAATAAAGAATTAACCGTTACTGATTAGACCAAATGTTTATTTTTGTATAAGTATAATGTGACCTGGATAAGTCATAAAATACCCTATAGCCCCGTTCTTTACGATGACGCCTGACTCTGGAGACATGTATAACATGGTTCCGTACTCGCCAAACATTTGCGAGTGCGCCAATTCTATTCACGAGTACGTTTGGAGACAATAGAATCCCGGACGATTCGTTCGCTCTGGACAAAGGTAGTATTCGTACATGCAGACCCATACACATGTTGTAGTGTGGTGATGCGTTTTCCAATTTTTTTCTTTTTCTGGAAACGTATTTTTCTGAACTTGTTGATGGAATGAACTACTAAAGATGTTACCTTTCATTTATAAGAATATTATTTTTGGGTGGTGGTACCCTTTAATTAAGTTAAACACCAGTCCTGAATTAAGGATGTATGGGATATTCCCCCCCCCCCCCCCCCCGGCCCCACACACACACACATACATACAATTATGTCTTGTTGGTATATGGAATCAGAATCCAATATCATTGAAATCGGATTATATGGCGGGATGATCTGATGATAACACATGCCAACGCTTTCCAACCCACCCCCCCCCCCCCCCCCTTAATCTGGTTTCAGTTGATCCGTTCATATACATAACACACACCGCTTATTTAAAACATACAATGTAAAATTGGCTACACGTCGTCTGCACATACATGACATATGCGTACGATGCGGGGGGGGGGGGGGTGGGGGGTTGGTAAGCTGCACTGCAACCCCCCCCCCCCCCCCCTCCCCCTCTTTAAATCGGCAATATTCGGTCAAATGCTACCCCAACATCGGGCAAAATCATGCTATATTCGGGTATGTTATTCTGGCAAAGTCATATTCGTCATCATATTTGGGCAAAGGCCATGTAGTTTACGGGCAAAATGATGAAAATCATACTAATTCCAAACAGCTAAGTGTCGATTATCTTGTTGTTACAAAAGGGATAGTATTCGGGCGATAGACCTAAGCACCCCCCCCCCCCCCCCCCCTTCCATGCCCATATAAAGTCTACATGAACGTAGTGACGGTTGTGACGTTTTTGGTCGATAAACTTGACGCCCTTGAAATGCCGTGGCTGCATATAATTTATAACCTGCGGAATAATACTATTTATACATACTGCAAGCTCGTTGTAAATATATGTGTTTTGAGAATGATTTTAGGCGACAATGATAAAAATAGAATTGCAAAATTATGCATGTTAAACTTATGAATTATTTGTGATCATTTTTTTTAATGCGTTCAAATTCATCCATGGGCTTTTGTGTCTGTCAAAATGTTTGGAAGAGATGATGCGATACATTCATCCGACCTTTTCATTTCTACACGAGACAGCAAACCATTTATTATATTCCGGATGCATACTTCGGATGTTGCTATGTCAGCTAAGTCTGATTTGTGCACGCCTTTTGTGAAGAAATTGAAATCTCTTATAGTGTTAGTGACCGTTGCGTTTAAGTATTACATTATAAAGAAATTTAACATTTGTAAAAATGGTTCATTTGATATTGCAAACCGTAGTGACTGTAAAGGTTTTAGACAAATTAAGAATCATGCAAAGTTGGGAATAGGCTAAATTATCGAGGTATGCACCGAGGCATTTTCATACGTATGTGAATAGGTAGAAGTATTATACATATATGCTTTTGCCTTCAATTAAGGTCTAGATAAGATGGTTATTTCAAAGTAGGATCACATAATTCAACGTGGGATGATGCTTTTTGAAGTATGATAGTGGATAGAATAGAATACATATGATGCTAGATAGAATGTCATGCACATCAATCATGAGTTGTGTATGTGACTTGACATTGATAACTAACCACGCTACTACTACTGCCTGTGTCCTATCATATTTTATTCAGTCTAATCGAGAGAGACATATTACAAACGTGACTTGTCTACATATTATACATGAACTTCTAGCATGCTTGTCATTATTATTGTGTAGCATCTTACCATGATTTGCATGTTGTCTACGGCAGGCTCTATCGACTGACCATGTATAACAAATGTTAATATTCTGTATTTGTTATAAACGTGGAGTATTATTGCATTCAGTTATCAATTAATATATTGCGCCGTGAACTGTCATGACGGTCATAGGATATTATTCATTCAACTAGGAAAATGATAAATTTGTTCAAAACAACCAGCTCATAATTTTGCGTATATGATAGGCCCCATCAACTGTCCTCGTGAACATGATTCTGTACATATGTGATCAA
Source organism: Echinarachnius parma (assembly GCA_037951105.1). Lineage (NCBI taxonomy): Eukaryota > Metazoa > Echinodermata > Echinoidea > Clypeasteroida > Echinarachniidae > Echinarachnius > Echinarachnius parma. The sequence goes on along the minus strand of JBAMJV010006431.1, from coordinate 18,561 downwards.
GTAGTAAGATATTATCTAATAGATAAAAATGACATTAGCAACTTTGTTAAACTCGACCCAAATTTCAAGACATTTAGGAATTTTCAAGATGTTCTTGTGCCTCGAATAATAATACAATGCTAAAAGAGGTATACTCTCTCATAGGGTTATAACGGACATTATTCTAACAATAATTAAACATTCATTAATCGACCAGATGCTATGTGATATTGCTCAATGTTGACACCTCGACCTAGACCGAGTTAAAACCAGTTACATCGGATGCGAGAACACCTATATTATGTATCAGGGGAGGTTTGATTTTGATACTGACGTTGAATAATTAATATGATGATACACATTTATAATCTGCTGTGGCTTCGATGTACACGACTATCTCGCCGAAATGTCACGATTAGGATATCAGGCTTTTATGTTTGTTTCAGCTTTGTATACGTACAATTATTTTTTTCTGGTTTTATTTAAGACTAAAAGCAGAGGATGATAAGCTTGTTTTCATGTATAAACATCAACACAAGAACATGGAGAATTTGTGTCAATATGCAAGGAATATTCATTTCGCTCGGAACGTCATAACTAATATCGTCACTTTATTTAATTGGAGTTCAGAATTTAATTGGGGATGATAAGTGTGCTACTTGGCATGACCTTGCTAAATATACTCTTATAGGTGAATGTGTGATACGTTAACTATATATTAACTAAAAATCAAGCTATGTACCAATGCTTAAGTATATCAATATTGAAGTAAATATAACATAATTCGAAGTTTTGTAAGATCCCTTGTCTATTTCCAAAGTGCTAACCTTCTGTTGCTACTGATTTAAAGGGATCTAGTAACTTTGTTCACATGTGCAAAAAGTGATGAATGGTTGATGCAATGTATATTGTTGTTATCTCATATGTCCACAGGGTATTGTGTGAACATTTCAAATTGAGTCAAATGAGTCAAATTGACATTGCATGGCCAAGTAATGAGCGAAAATGCAAAGTGATATGCACTAACTCACTGCACTCACTTTGTACACAGACAGAAAACTCGCCCGGAGTTTTTCTTATCTGAATACTTCGATCGTACATATCTTTGTAACGAAAGGGAAATTTGAAAAACCGAAACCTGTCCCATGATTTTCTTGTTAATACGAATACAACAAGGTGTGAGGGAACCGCTAGAATTAAAATTTTATTTTGAGGATTTGGACAATGTTACTTAGTCCCTTTAACCCATTTTACTGCTAAAGGGCCAGTATCATAATTGAATGTGAATGGTCTAATGAACCATAACACATGCAATTCATTATTCGCAAAATAACGAACATGAGCCCCCGTTTAATATAAATTACATATTATGGTGAATGTAAACATCATTATAAACTAACGTCAAACTGGTAACATTTTTGTACTGACTTAATTTTGACACCGATATGTTATCGTACGTGCATGCTCTATCATCGCTGTGACAATACGTGCTTGAACAGAATAAAGCCACAAATCACGACAAAGGACTGAAATAAAAGAATTGTACATTCGTTTTGACGACATATTCTGGAAGCATTCCAATATCTTGTGTCGAATTGAAGTAAACGTCGACTTTTCGAAAGACTTCACCTGACTACATGATCTACTATGACACCATTTAGAATATATTATTACGTACCATGACTAGTAACAGTAATCCACTCGGTACGCAGCTACATTGAGTCTCATCTGAGACAACTTTTGGCGAAAACATCTCATCTTTACACTGTCCACCTCAATGAGTCATTACTCGACCATGTAATATCCATTTAACGTAAACAATTCACACATTACTCAGAGGACATATCAAATCACAAAAATAAACATTACACGAATCATTCATCACTTTCTGCACATGCCAACAAAGTTACTAGATCCCTTTAAAGTAAATGCCATTTATGTAGTTCGTTTAGTTTTATGTTCATGGTATCCACGCTGGAACACGGAGGGTTATGTTTAGTTCCACATGTGCACACGCAATGGCGTAGCGTAGTCGATTTGGTTGGGAGGCACACATACTTTGGGTGGCACACGTAATTTATTATTTGTATTTTTGAATTGTTTTTGTCACATTACTGGTAGGGGCACGTGCCCCGTGTCTCACCCACCCCCCCCCCCCCCCTCCCAACCGGCGCTACGCCACTGGTCACACGTACCCCTACTGATCGAAGACCCATCATCGACACCCTTGTCCGCGCTTAGCCAGATTACGATTCGCATTTAGACATGGAAGAGGGTCACCAGTTACGGCTATTGGAATAAGTGCAATCACTTGTAATTTGAACGTCATTCGTCAAGATTTCTTTAATCATCCCGTGTTAAAGGGAAAGTTGAGTTTTGGTAGAGAGGGCGCTAGACTACTTAATTGGTTTGTGAGGTAATGAAAAACTGAGTGTAAAATTTGAAAGAGCATAATATTTAAACAATAAAATCATCTTTGTTTGATCAAAATCGGTTCAGAAACGGCTGAAATATCCATAAATATAACAATTTGTAATAAACCCGGGGCCCCGGGTTTATTAGAGAATTTTGAACCAGCCGTTAAAAATTCAAAAAAAATGCTTCCTCTTTTCAAAAAAGTTACAAAATAGGTATTTAAATAGTTGTTGGTTATTTCTCTATCTAATCACTATTTCAACAAAGCATCACATGCACAATATTTTATTCAAAATGGTTGAAACCGATGAGTGTTTAGAGAGCGCCCTCTTACGTTTTAACGGCTCTTTTTGAATGATAACATGATCTTTACTACGTCATTTGTAATTTTGTGTTCCTTTCTAGTTATAACTATTAGTTTGTAATGTAATGATGCAGGTTTTGGTTACTAAAATTCAGTTTCACTAAAACTGTACTCTCCTTACCAGAACTCAACTATCCCTTTAAGTGTAATGCTTTGATGAGAACAGATTCATATCAATTAGAATAATTCCATGGTAAATATATGCATTATTGTTCTCCTCTCTTGGACATGTAAGATGCAATTTGTCAAGTAATTCTCAAATACTATTTTCCATTATAGAACCGAATTCAACCGATATTGTGATACTTTACAAGAAATGTTATCCACAAGTGTATATTTTGCGCTATCACAATCATTCATAAGAAATTTTAATCTTAAATTGTATATGTTTAGCTTTAAAATGTAAGGATTTGGCATAAGCGCCTGACATACTATTATCCATTGTCGTCCGTAGGTCTATTCCTGCTTACCCTACTGATCTAGGTCCCGTCATCAACACTCCCGTCTATGCTCATTAAACACACTTAGCCGAATTAGGACTCGCCTTTAGATGAGAAAAGGGTCACCGGTTTTCGGCTACTGGAATAAGTGCGATCACTTGTAATTTGTACGTCATACGTCGAGCATAATTCGTTAATCGCAGTACGTTATAAGGAATGCTTTACTCAATTTAAACAAATTCAAATTAATAAGAATAATTCTGAGTTAAATACATGCATTACTTTTCTCCTGATACTGAAATTGGACCCATCATTAACACTCAGTCCATGCTGATTAAACACACTTAGCCAGATTAGGATTCGCCTGGCATGAGAAATGGGAATACGCAATCACCCATAATCAGAACGTCATTCCTCGAGATGTCTGTATTAATCTAAATAATCATTATTACAAAAGTATTCAATGAAGACCAGCTTAAATGTAGTCCAATTATTTCTAGTTGAAAATAATGTTGGGTCTTTTACTCATAAGTTATGGAAATAATTCGTACATTATGAATGACCTTACACAGATCGGGTTTTTTACGTATCAACTTTATATCACTTGTATTTATAATTGACGTATTAATTAAAATGTCCTGTGCACATATTTAAAACTGCCCAAATTGTCACGCGTGGCTATCGGCTACTTGTGGGCTTCTTGCACGCTTGATATTCTTCAGTTCTAAATTGCATGCTTAAGTAATGATAGTAGGTGACTAGGTGTTCATTATAGAAATCGTTTAGTTTACTTTAGATTTTGGAGAGCATCCGATAAATAAACAGAAACCCACAACACAGCTGCGGCCATGCCTTGTTTGAATTTGTTTTTTTAAGTTGTCATTGATTCTTAATGACCACATGGGTATATCTTGGACTTGCACTCTGCACTCTTTTTGTATAGTTCTGATTGCAAGTTGTCCTTCAACAATAAAGTCCGTTGTCATCATAACATATAGACATGGTTTATATTGATTGGTTCCTTAATTTGAATATTTGGAGAAATAAACAGAAACTCACACCACAGCTGCGGACATACCTTGTTTCACCTAAGTTGTTTTGAAGTTGTCATTCATTCCTATGATCACGCGCCAAGATTGTGTTTTTACCAGGGCGAAGAAAGAAAAGGAAAGGCGTTCAGGAAACATTCAATCAAGGATCTATGCCAGGTGGAAAGATCGTGAGGATACCCGCTCCTTTCGAGGTTTTTTTTTTAACGTTTGTCTGGTCATCTGAATGTCGGCCAATATCATAATGATCATCTCCAGCATTCACAGAGTGAGCCAAAAAGTGTTACATTTAGTGTCAGCTATAGTAGTAAGAATTGATATTTGCTACAAACTATCTGGTCCTTAGAACATGAAGAAAGAAGACGATGAATAAAATTATACTTCAGTCTCGCCGAAATCCACCATACAAACAACCATTTGGAAACTACAGGATTGTGATATCTCACTAAAATACAAGTTACAACTACCATGGGAACAGCTAATGGGTGGAATTCACAAAGGAGGTTTGTACAAACCATGGTTTTACCATGGTCTACATCTATGGAATGCTGCTCGTATACAAGTAAATTGTAAATCAACATTGTTAACAAGGAGTTAACAAGGAGTTTACATTCTTTCTATATCAGTTTACAAATGGCATTCCATATATGTAAACCATGGTCAAACCATGGTTTGTACAAACCTCTTACAAACCTCCTTTGTGAATTCCACCATGTTTGAAATAGTTTCAGGAATTAGAATATAGTGTTCTTAAACATTATATACATAATATAAACATGAACCTAGTATTATAATGATATTCTCGATAACAAACTGTCCGTTAGGGACAGACTTGTTGCCATTTTTATTGCATGTACTAAGTACGCATGATTGATCGTGTTGGAGTCATACTTCTATGGATCGTACGTACGTACGCGCGCGCACGATATGCACCAGTACAGTCCAGTTACGTGCTCTATACGTAGCAAAACTGCTAACAAAAGTCTAGTTTTTCACCTGAATCCTACAATTTTTAGTATCACTAGCTGGTGTAAAAAATATGATACAACTACCTTTACATAAACAAGTGACAAATATCACGATAATTTCACCAGTAGGATAACTCGAGCGATAGAAAACACCAACTGACTGACTGGTCTGAGTGACTGAGCTGAGCTGATCGAACTATATCGACTACCTGTATTGTACATGCATATCGCGCGCGCGCGCGTACGATCATGCATACTTAGTGCATGCAATAAAAATTGCAACAAGTCTGTCCCTAACGGACAGTGATAACAATGCATGCGCCATTCTTTTGGTTCAAAGTTTATGATTTCCTCCGGCCACATCTCACATACCAGTTACACCTACCTTGGGCCTTGCTGTGATGTATGAGATGGTGTCAGGTGTGGAATACTGTAGTGTTCCGTTAACATGAATTGTAATTATGTTCTTCATTGTGTGGACGACTTCAATATTGCAAGAACCTCACGAGCAGTACAAATTGTATAATTTATGATTGGCCATATCTCACTTACCAGTTACGACTACCTTGGGAATAGCTATGGTGTGTGGGATGGTGTCAGAAGTGGGATAGTGTTCTACACATGCTATAATTAGCATGAACATGAACCTGTTATGATTATATTCTCCATGGTATTACGAGCGCCCTGTATACTATCGGCTCAAAGAGTATTGTTTCCTTCGGCCGCATACTGTCTGTATCACATACCAGTTACAACTACCTTGAGAACAGCTGTGATGTATGAGATGATGTCAGGAGTGGGATAGTGTTCCGTTACATGCTATACATAGTATGAGCATGAATAATAATCATACTCTCCATACTCTCGTATGGATGACTACAAGATTGCAAGCACCTCACGATCGATTTATGATCCGGTGTCGGCGGATATCCTGACGGATTCGTCAGCTTGTGCTAGGATTAGCTGACTGGGGACGTATTATTCTGTATAACGTTGGCCCGTCGAAGCATAATCAGTCTGCCGGATACTGTGTCCCCATTCGGTTTATGTAGAACACACTTCGCTGATCTATACTGTAGACATAACCTAACCCTAACCCTAACCCTAAACCCTAACCATAACCATAACCATAACCCTTATTTGGTGGCTATAGGTCAGATTAGTTGCTATAGGTCAGATTTAGTGGCTATAGGTCAGATTTAGTGGCTATAAGTTAGATTTATTGGCTACATAAGTGTTTACAGTAAAGCAGTGGTGGGGCCTAATACACGATATTGTCATTACTATAATTAGGCCAAATGTTGGCCAAAATTTGCCAAAATGTACCTATAAGGCCACCTTGCCTCTAGTATGAGGGCAGTCTGTACTAGTATAGCTTGTCTCTAGGAGCAGTCTATCCGTCCGACAGCATATCCTAGCATAAGCTGACGAATCCGTCAGGATATGCTAGCATATCCTGCGGTCCAGACAGGCTATCCGCCCAGACAGATTATGCGCCGACACCGGCCACATCTCACATACCAGTTATATACAACTAACTACCTTGGGAACAGCTATGATTTATGAGATAGTGTCAGGAGTGGGATAGTGTTTCTATACAAATATAGCATGAACATGAACCTATTATTAATACAGTCCCCATGGTTTGCGAGCGCCCTACATACTATGTTCAAAGATTATGATTTCCGTCCGGCCACACCTCGACCAGATACTAGAATTACAACTACCTTGGGAGCAGCTGTGATGCATCATCCATCATTTCAGATGGTGTGAGGGGTGGGAGATGGTGTCAGGAGTAGGATATGTCCAATCGTTTGAGACGGTGTCAGGAGTGGGAAAGTGTTAACATCTTATGAGACGGTGTCAGGAGTGGGATAGTGTTCACATCGTATGAGACGGTGTCAGGAGTGGGATAGTGTTCACATCTTATGAGACGGTGTCAGGAGTGGGATAGTGTTCACATCGTATGAGACGGTGTCAGGAGTGGGATAGTGTTCACATCGTACGAGACGGTGTCAGGAGTGGGATAGTGCTCACATCGTATGAGACGGTGTCAGGAATGGGATAGTGTTCACATCGCATGATATACGGTGTAAGGAGTGGGATAGTGTTCACATCGCATGATACCGTGTCAAGAGTGGGATAGTGTTCAAATCGTATGAGACGGTGTCAGGAGTGGGATAGTGTTGTTCACATCGTTTGAAACGGAGTCAGGAGAGGGATAGTGTTGATACCAAATTAATCGCATTTAAAGACGGGAAGATATGAAGTAAAATCATGTCACTGGGAAAGGACTAACAGGGTTAACGTTTAAGAGTTCGATTTCAATGTTCTGCGTTTGAAATGGAAGTTATCATTTTACCAGGAGTTGGGTGTTATCTTATCCTACACACTCCGCATCCTGAGAGGACACCGATCGACGTGTATCAAGACAAATGTGTAGATGCAAAGTAATAATACGATTATGTTAAACGGAGAATCGCTATTAAAGTGTCAATATAACGATTCAATATACCGTCGAACTTGAACAAGTTGTTTTTGTATAGGAAAAATTATAAATGTATTAGTGCAAAACTACTGTACCTTGCCTAAGCACGGAGGAATCATGTGATAAATGAATCACATGATACCACCACCATTCAACAAAGGAAACAATAGGAACGTCAAACGTATACTTGCAGCACATGTATTCAATAATGTTACTGCGATAATCATGATAATGTAATTAGTAATGTAAAACGTGCTGGCTGTTAAAATTTGTATTCTCTTTAAAGTTCTAAACAAATACCATGTTGATAAAGACCTGTGCACAGGCAAGTTTGTTCTTACAGACGCGATAAACCCGATGAATTATGAATTGATGCAATGCACCATCGATTCCCCAATTATCACACATGCACGGCTGATCACTTGTAAATAAAGCTCTGAACTATGCACGCTTGTATATTGACTTCTGTGTTTGCTTAGGTATTTTCCTAATTCATAAAAAGGGTAAAATACCCCGGTACGAATTAACAACGTGACCTTTATCATGGATACTTTCTTTAGCGAATTTAAAACGATCCCACCGTTGCGTAACGGTGCGAAACGAAATAATCAGAACTCTATTCAATGATCGGTGTTTGAACTGTCTCCAATTTAATTGTATTTATTTGTATTTAATTGCATTTCATTTCGTTTTACCTGCATGTAGAACCTTTATAATGTGCATTTACATTATCAATCCATATTATAAAATGTTATACTTTTGGAGCTGCATTGGGTTGACTGCATGCATTAAACATGTCTAATATTATACAGTTGTTAACTGGTGGTGGTGGAGGGAAAAGCACGGAATGTTCCACTCCCGAGGGATTTTAAATGCTTGAGGGAAGAGTAAATAAGTCCTGAGACGTAGTCGAGGGACTTATTTTCTTCACGAAATAGCATTTTAAATTCCAGAGGGGAACATTCCATGATTTTCCCGACAGCAAAGTTAACAACTGTTTTATCATCTGATTGCCATGTAACAGTGCCATGTAATATCCAAAAATATTACATGGCAGCTCATGTACTGTATTTACTAAGTCAGGTGATAAACATAATTATCACATCATCCATGTCATCCGCGAGTTTCCTTTTGGAGTAAGATGTATATGTAATGTACCGAGACAAGACGAGAAAGGAGTGTGCTTATTGCCCAGGGCTCTCGGGTAAATCAGTTGTGTAATTTATTAGACTACTCCGGTAAAAGAGGATCAAAATTAATGAATAAATGGATACAATATATTGTGTCACATTTAAAAGCATTTTCATTAACTCTGTGAATAGTAGTTTCTTCCTTCTGGGTACAGAGATCCTTGGCTCATACTCTTTTCTTTTTTTGTTCGCCCCTATATAAGGCCACTAATTGAAGTTTCTACCGTGGATTCGCACGCTAACATCTGGCAACACATATGTCGCTGAATAAATGATAATACAGTAGTATTCATTGCCGGGTAACATTTAAAGAGCACACCTTTTAAAGGGGTACGATTTGACCGAACATGTGTTTGTGTTTCTCAAAGAAATATCCACAACTTAAGTTGGTACACCTGTTCAAGGGATAAATAATTAATATACCTTGCAAAGGCCTACCTATTTGTGAGGAGGCTACTGAATCATGGATAACTAGAAGGCCGACAAAGTCAGCATACCCACGCCTCCCATTAGCCCTGTTCTACCCCTTCGTCGGCCTCAACCCTGTTTTGCTTACCGCAGGCTAACCAGCGCGTTTTAGGCACGATTTGGTGAAAATGCCTAGGCCAGGGTGTAGGCCGCTTGCTTGCGGCGCGGCAGCCCCATGGCGAGGCAGTGTACAAAATTATTGACAATGAGACTGCACACTGTTTTACTTTTGTATAATCAATCCATTTTCCCCTATTTTCCTGATTCTAACCAGTAGATGTATTCAATATGTAAAAATGAACATCTGTTCATCTTCACATTAGTGTCGGGTCAATAATAATTATTAAATAAATAAATGTATTTTTCGGAAACTTACCAATTTCTTGGCGCTTCAAAGTTCAGATCAGCGTGTTGCAATTCAATTCCGTTCCGTATTAATTAACCCGGAATCGAAAGTACCGTACCATAACATATGGTACCGTGCGCGCGATCGCGATGCACACCTGGACTAAACTTGTTAGTTGCTGCATGCTCGATTGGATTCAGCGAGGTTACCGTACCGCGCCTATAACGTGCAGATATTATTTAGGCACACACGTGCATTAAATACATACTCAAACTTCAAGGTTCCACAGAATTTGCAGGGGTCAACCAATCATCACCAAAATCTAATCGATTCTTCCATGTCACTATCCAAACATTCCCTGAAAATTTGGTGCAAATCCGTTCACCCGTTCTCTAGTTATCTTGTACACAAACAAACAAAAAAAAAAAAAAAAAACAGACAAACAAACAAACAAACAAACAAACAAACATACGGAACCCTTTACATAACCCCCTGCCGATTTCATCGGCGTGGGTAATAAAGTAACTATACAACAACCGTCAAAGTAAATCGACTGTAATTACTACATGGCAATTATATTGTGCACTAACATGCATACAAATAGAACCCAATAAGTGAAACACAATACAATAAGCAATATGCCTAGCCCGATTGTCTTTGATCAGTTGTCTACTATAAGTATAGGTATTTATGTTCGATTTTCTCTATTATGTAATTGAAGATCATACAATCTAACAAACTAACAAACTATCTGTTTCGTAGCGTGACAAACAACGTATAATTATTCTGTAATTTATTGTTTGAATGAAGAATGGTTATATTTGATCCGCAAAAGTCGTCTTCACAAGTGTAACTAGAAGGCCGACAAAGTCAGCATACCCACGCCTCCCATTAGCCCTGTTCTACCCCTTCGTCGGCCTCAACCCTGTTTTGCTTACCGATGCATCCTAAAAACATAGTGATCAACCGTTGAACAGAATCCCCCACAACTCCAGGCATAGTAAACTATGCTGACTGGGTATGCCTGCAGGGAGGGCTTGAAAATGCCGACATCTGTCCAATTTATTGGCGATAAATGTAACATAAATCATGAATTCAAACAAAATAAACTATTACAAACAATAACAGATACCTTATCTTCCTGATTCTGCAAACTTTTATGTCCATTTCTCTTGCATAAATATGATTTTAGATCTTTTCATGACAGCTATCTGCCGATTCGCACGTGTTTTTACTAGCTGCCTGTGTAGTATAGATATGCCTAATATTTATGCATTGCAAATTGACGCAACGTTAAGCGGTACGATTGCTCGCAGAGTTTACACTAGATCATTGCACGCGCAACGCCGGAAATGCGCGACGCTGATTGGTGCCAGCAAACACTGTTGTGTCATTGGGGTATCATGGCAGCGAGCATAGAACTTCCATACGTTGTGTACAACGTGCACTAGCTATAACGTGCAGATATTATTTAGGCACACACGTGCATTAAATACATACTCAAACTTCAAGGTTCCACAGAATTTGCAGGGGTCAACCAATCATCACCAAAATCTAATCGATTCTTCCATGTCACTATCCAAACATTCCCTGAAAATTTGGTGCAAATCCGTTCACCCGTTCTCTAGTTATCTTGTACACAAACAAACAAACAAAAAAAAAAACAAAAAAAAAAACAAACAAACAAACATACGGAACCCTTTACATAACCCCCTGCCGATTTCATCGGCGTGGGTAAAAATGACAATCCGTACCTATGTGTAATGTTTTGAATTTCCGTCCAACAACATGATAATCGGAAATAATATCGCTAGTGATATTCGTTTGTCTCGCAATGTATGGTCAACTAGGAATCTAAAAGATCATGATAATCATTTGCATATAATGGTATATGGTATTATTATGAATGCTTAATTTTGGGTAGACATCTAGTGATATATCATTAGTTTCCTTTTAATTACATTTCTTATTTCATTAATTGTTTGTTAGTGTTGTTTTGTACAAAAAGGTGTTTAAGATCATGTTTACTCGGAGCTTTGAACATCGCTCAAATGAACGAGGAAATTCAAACCTTACAATTGCTTCAACAAACATGTCTTCCAAATAAATTTCCGCTGAGGTAAACTAGGCTATGTGTGTGTGAAGTGTTGTGACAATTGTCATTGTTTGGTGTTGTATTTTGGAGATGAGGAAATTAAGTAACCCTATGTTTGATTTCAGAGTTTGCAAAGAGTGATTTGATGTGATGAAAAGGATACTTTCTTAACGGAGGTACAAGACGACATAGAGACCTACTTAAACTATTTCTGGATACAAAGGGTGTTTACATGCTAAATCTTACGGCAAAGTTTTCATAAAATGGGAACTAAATGACCGAAATCACTAGTTACGCAAACTAAAGATCTAAAAACTTCCCAACCATAATGCTGATCTAGGACTTTAAAAAAAATATTTATCTGAAAAGGATTACATCTGCAGTGTAATGAAATCAGCCATTTTCCCCCGGAATATGGAAAGTATGCCGTTCCATTTTTTCCGGGTCACTCCTTATTATTTCGTGAAAGAAAAAAGAAAATCCACACCTCGGGCACATTGTTAGAGGTGTTGATGTCGCTTAAAACTTCAAAAGCAAGGACAAACTATGATACGCATATACGGCACTGAACAAAGCACTGGTCACACATGGTGGTTATTAATTAAAAACCATTTCAGCATGTTCTGTACAAGCCTAGGCCACCAAGTTCATTGACTCTCGTTCATTCAACGACAGTTAACTTAACAATAATATTCCCATGGTGTTATAAGGATAGAATTTCGAGGTGCAGGGCTTTAACTCAAATGTGGCTTTATAAGTAGATGCTTTATTATTGTGATTACAACACATTATTCACTGTATTACACCAGCATCGGACAACTTCAACAACGTTTTTCTTGCCAGTTGTCTCATGTCGCATATGTTTGCATATTATATGTATGTTACGTTGCGTTTTGTATGTATGTTTGTAAAATTCAAAATCATGAATACCAGTACTGACGAATTTAATAAAGGCGAATTCGAATTTGTAATTGTAATCTGTCATAAAAACAGTAGTATCCACCGATCAAAAACTGGTTCATATGGTGTTTTGTTACACCATACCTCTCTCAACGAGGCAATGTCAAGTTCACTGATCACTGACATGATCAGTTATTGTGCCGAAAGTGTCGATTATAGTATTTCCACACCTACAGTCACACATTGGGTAGCTGAGGTCAACAGAGACAAGAGGGGGCGGGTGGGGTAAAGGGGGGTGAAAAGTTTTTCCAATAGTGGGAAGAGGCACAGAGGCCGAGGGGGGGGGGGGGGGGGGGGTAAGGGAGGAAACATGGGGAAGAGGGGGCATGCTTTCCAATGATGAGGGGGCAGAAAAGGAGTACGATTTCCCCAAAAGAGATGGCAAGACGTGCTATTAAAGTAGGTGTTTGGTTATTATTGTATGTCAATATTATGTTGGTACACTTGGCATGCTTGGGGAGGGAAACGTGGTTAGGATTCCAGAATTAACCGCAGGGTTAGGGCTACCATCCCCTTGCCATCCCACCCCTATCACTACCCCCATATCGCAGACCTGTTCCGTAGGACTGTACCATTAAATTAAAAGTTGAATTATTTTAACCATTTTAACAGAGTAATACAAGTGGCGGCACAAAATGGAAAGTAGTAATGCATTGTTAATTTGGAACTTCCTGCTCTTGGGCTATAGTGAAAGGCAAGCTACTCTGCTTCTTCGGGTTAGTAATCTCTACTCTCGCAAACTTGCCAGTCTTACAGGAAAATGGTGTTGATTGTAACATTGAGTCACTTTATTCAGTTAACGTGTTCTCTCCTGGACGCTGGCATTAACACAGGGTTAATACATCATAATCCAGTCACATTGTTAGTTTCATACAATAGTGATAAAAGAAACTCAAGCGAAACGATATGAATTTAGTAAAATCCTGATATTTTACTGGATACGTATTTGATTATTGTTGTCCTCCTTTTTCCACCACTTGTCTATAGTTTGTTATTTGATAACATTGATATGTCACCTCTGTAAGTCTTTCTACTAGATTATATCAGCATGATCGATGGCAACTGCATGTAACCCTTTCAGTACTGAACCCTTTATGCATGGTATGCCTGAGGTTATATATAGTATACACGATTCTCCTAAGTAATTCATGTAATTACATTTATTAAAGATTAGAGACATTAACGTGAGGCGTTTGTATCATTTGTGCTGCGCATGAAGAAACTCATAATTAGATTGCATGTGGAGCGTTCAGGTAATATAAGGAAATAAGTCTCAGTCTCTCTGGCTTATTTGGAACTAATAGAGATGGCTAGGGTTATAGGTGTATTATCATAATTAAAAGGTCAATTCGTGCAAATCGTGAAGGTTATGGGTTATGGCAGTGCATGTATGGTACCGCATGGTCAAGTATAAACAAAAAATTTGAACCCTGTGGTTTCCTAAAGATTAACCCTACAGATGGTTAATGGTTGACATCTTGACCTTGACAGTCAACACCTTAGGAGAGGAAGCTAAATCCAATTTCAGTTTCCTTTCAGATATGCATAAGGCCAGATAATGACTGAAGTTAGCGCTTAAATGTACAATCATGTAAAAGTTGTTGAAATTAGGACGGAATTACCTTTGTATGCCCTAATTATTAACCATTCCCTTCCCATCAAATTCGCAGATTCATAATTGATGTATACATATGGTATAATTACTTTATCACTGCGCTGTACATGCTGTATGTCAATTAAAAGAAGGAATAAGTCGTAATATTTGGTTACTGGTGATTCATTGCTCTATTGTCTTGCTTCAGCGGCGAATTCCCATTCGACTACTCTTTAATTGATGTTAGAAATGGAGGTAAATTCTAGCTTCTTTGTGCAAATACGTTTGTGTAGATAGCCCGGATAACGGGCTTCGATTACAAGTGTGCAACTGATATGGTTAGCAGACTGAAGGAAGGATTAAAGTCTGATACCCATATATATCAATAACCTTGATCGTATGATAATGACACTGACTGCTCAGAACTGACTAACCTACAAACATGGGGTTAGGGCGATCTAGTGTATTATCATTCAAGTTGTAGATGTGTTTTCGTGTTTATTTCACAATAATCAACACGATACTTGTAACTCAAGTTTTCCAATTATACGAAAGAACCTACGAAAGTCTGGACGTTACCTACAAACATGGGTCCATTTTATATCATGAATGCACTCTCGACATCTATATTACTTTGAGCGAAAAGAACGCACTCGACAATGTCTCTTTTTTTAAGAAATCAAAACGGTCTTAATCACGAAAAGCAAGTTTTCCCATTGGCGACGAGTCAATACAATAATATCGATCTTACCTTGTAGACATCGCGAAGAACCCCTCTCCAATCTTCTCCGCGTCGAAGTCATCCCACATCACCAGCAGCCCCACCGCTGCCCTTAGAGCATAGCAGCTGCTTCCCGCCGCGTTCGGGGCTCCTACCCGGTGAAATCACCAGCGGTTGTCGCATCAGGGTAGGCGGGATCACAAGTGGTGGCAGCGGTGGGATTTGTATACGGTGTGTGCCATATGTGATGTCAGCAGTGGATGGAATGTACCCTTGGGGTGTCAGGAGCGGGATCGCCGTCGTTCGACTGCATGTCGACGGCTTCAACGGGTCCTTGTCGCCGAAGTCTGTCCTGACGCTGTTGGCCTCAAGCTCCAGCGCTACCGAGGCGCATGGTGGTGACAGATAACTGGTGTCCCTATAGTAGGAATCTGTGAGGAGACTGCGTCACACCCATCAGCGAATTGGAACTCTCACAATTTCCATTAATACATCTGAAAAAGAAAATACGAAGACGTAATGATAAGACGTGGTGCTATTTAAAGTCCTTGTATCCATAATTCAGAACTCCGCTGAGAAAATTGTTTGGTTTGTGGTTTTCTAGTTAATAAAATCCGTTCATCTGCGGGAGACAAAAATACGTAACATACTAAATCAGGCATGTAAATTGTATAACATCATTGGTTAGATCATGCTAATGTACGAAGACAATATTCAGCATCGCAAATAAAATGCAAAAATGGTAATCATAATATACGTCTGACAAACGTCCCAATAATATTTATATTTATATTTGTTCAAGATTACCACAGACGCCGATTTCATTATTCGTACAACTTACAATTCCCAGTAAATCGTCGATAAGTTTATTTCAACACATTTGATCCAAATTGGAGAGAGAAATGATTACGATAAAGTCCAAGTACGAGAAATTATCGCGAGTTCAAGTCATATGTCCGTTGGCCACGAACTCTCAGCGCGCAGTGACGACGAATTGGAAGCCCGTCAACGTTATTTCAACACATTTGATCCAAATTGGAGACGAGAGAATTATATGATAAAGTCCAAGTACGAGGAATTATCCGAGTTCAAGTCATATGTCCGTTGGCCACGTATCTCAGCGCGCAGTGACGACGAATTGGAATCCCGTCAAGAAAAAGAGATAGATGTTTCTTGTAGCAATGAGTATGACCTACTCAACATTGCTCAGCTCGACGTAAAATACGCACGTGACAACGTAGCCTTTTGTCAATTATGCTCTCTAGCTACACGCCAAAATACGCCTTGTACACGCCAAACATCTACAACAACTCTGTGTCATGAACAGAGCTGAGCGAAATGTAGGTCTAGTCAGGTCGTATTTATTGCAACGGGAAAGTGGGCATGATGGCTTGTGTGCCCCCCCCCCCCCCCCCCGACAAAAAAAACAATTATCTATGTCCCACCAGGTGCCCCCGACCAAAATAATCGAGCTTGCGGAGGAAATTAATAAAGAAAATTAGTGGCGATCTACGGGGGGGGGGGTGTTAGGGGGTTTAAACCGCCCCCCCCCCCCCTTGGGCTGCCAGTGAAAATGTGATGTGCATAGAAAAACGCCATAATGTGTCCAGACCCATACAGTATCCGCATCGTCATTGGGTCAACCCCCCCCCCCCCCCCCCCCCCCCTTAGCAAAAAGCTAGATCCGCCCCTGAAAATCAGTATATTATTATTGACAAATAATAACAAAACGACAAAAACAAAATCCCGGCAGAGCGCAGCGGCCAATTTTGCACGGGCGCAGCGATCATAACACACCATCCAGGGTCTCGACTAAAGGCTAGCGACAACTTACTGGTATTTGACGGTGCTGCTGAAGTCCACAGACACAAACCCCGCTGAGAGGGAAACGGGGTCAAAATCTCCAGAGTACAGTCATGATGCACGTGATTCATATTTGCCAGGGTCATTCTTACAAATGAATGGCGTGTGAATTACGGCACTATCCATCGATATCAATTGTTGGATAGATAATACCATTGTAGATATTGATAATTGTTGAAGAGTTGAAGTCACCATGTTTCATTTATATTATGATCATGATGATAAATGTGATATTGTTATTACATACCATTTACAGACATGACAGAGGTACCAGTGACTATAGTAATAATCTGTCATCGAGCCACGGAAACACTAATACATGACTGTAGTATTCCCGTAGTATTAGCCTATTATCAAACTCAATTTGTAATACATGCCAAGAGTCTGGATATAAAAGCTAGGCTGGTATTATATTTGCTGTCATGTTTGTAAATGCTCTTTACTAGACACCAAGCCGAGGCTTGGACATGCGAAATTCCGGTGAATGGTATATAGACATCTAAAGCCACAAGCCCGTACTGTCATGATTTTGAATTAGTCACTGCTCAATAGGATAGGCGCAATCATAGTTACTGTATTCTTCAACTAATTTCATAAATTGTACTAAGTTAGTTGGAAGTAATAGACATAATGTCAACCTCCCGCCCGTCACTCGCCTCATACTCATTGCGACCTCCAACGATCAAGAGCGCTTTCCCATCCAGCTATTCTCCTCAGTGGGCGCTATCGACGGTTATTCCCATCACGGTTAATGACGACTTCGATGACACCTCTATGTTGACAGTTGTGTGGACGGCAACAAAGGGAAACATATCTCCAGTTTTATTGGATGGGTGGAGGGATATAGAAGGGCAATTTGTAACGCGTTCATTGCATGACATAATAGTACAAAAGGTTTCAGAATATATATTTGTTTTAAAGTGATATAGGTTCGGGTCAGGTGGACAAAATGAATTCCTCGATGTAGTAGAATAAAATGGGAAAACTGTGGGAAATATTGTTTTAAAGTGATACATTTACAAGGGAAACAAAAGTGGACAACATTATGTCTCGA
The DNA here is from genome assembly GCA_037951105.1 of Echinarachnius parma. NCBI lineage: Eukaryota > Metazoa > Echinodermata > Echinoidea > Clypeasteroida > Echinarachniidae > Echinarachnius > Echinarachnius parma. Next base: position 567 of record JBAMJV010006431.1, on the reverse strand, counting down.
TGTAGTAGAATTAAAAGGGAACAGTCTTGAAATATATGTGTGAAGATCACATTTTATGTGAAAAATAACTTATCGAAAATTTGTACGACGTGTAAATTCTTAACACTACCTTTCATAATAAAGCTCGTTAAAAGCAAAGATTTCTAAAAGATATCGGTCCAACTCATGCACACTCTAATTAAAAGAGTTGATAAATTAAACATTTCAAAAATCTGAAAAGTATTTAATCTGCATCAACATTTAATATCCTCTCGGGAAAATGTCAAACTACAATTGAACCATGGTTTTATTAATATGTTTTGAATAGAAATCTTTCAAAATCGCTTTGTAATAAAATAAATAAGTGAAACCACCACAAACATGTATAGTCTGTTGGATTACGTCCTAAAAAATTCGTACGAGGTTTGAAGGACACAACTTAATTTTGTGAGACAGTTATGCACGCTATATTGCACCTTTTCTCCTGTTGTCACTTCGTAAATGGGGAAAAAATATTTGTAAACATTTCTTTCTTTAGTCAGGCGTGTTGGTAACCTGTCGGGTTTGCTCCGTAAGGTATACAGGAAC
>JBAMJV010006430.1:7500-21084 GCA_037951105.1 Echinarachnius parma | reverse complement strand
TATTCCTTTCTTTACTTTTCCCTCTTTAATTCTTCTTCGTTTTATAATGTATACATTATATAACGGAATTATCACATCTTTGATGTGATAATTATCATTTCTTGCTCAGTCTTCCCTCTCTTTGTTTTACTTATCACGCCTATTTTCGTCATATAATTATGTTTTTGTTGATTTCTGTATTTTCCTTTTATCTCTTCTCCCTTAGTCCACGCTTCCTAACTCTGTCCGTCTTTCTTTCATTCATTTCTGTCCCATTCTCTCTGTCCTTCCTCTTCTTAGCGGAATGTCATCTGCTTGCCAATTACCAAAATGACATGCGCTTGCCACGTGTAGCGAGTAGTGACACGAGCCTGGTATAATACAACATGTTTGGTATGCGTGTATACATCTCGAGACCCCCTGCATAGAGCCTCTCCCCGCGTTCATCTTCCTCAGCCTCTCATCATTCATCACTCTCTCCTTGTCTCTCATTTCTTCTATATTATCTTCATTTCCTATCACATACGGGTCACATCCTTCTCTCCTTCTCTCTAATTTGTATATTTCCTAGCACATTCCTCTCTTCTTCTCTCTCATTTTCTCTGTATTATCTTTATTTCCTAGCACATCCTTCTCACATCCTTCTCTCTAATTTCATATGATTTGTTTTGATTTCCTTGCACATTCCTCTCTTCTGCTCTCTCATTTTCTCATTGTTTTCTTTTAAGTTCTAGCATATCGTGTCCCATGTATGTCCCCTATTTCTCTCACCCACTCTCCCCCTCTCGCTCTCGAATGTTCAAGTCTGATTGCTTCGACATCCGTCAATTGTTAAACGATTACGCTAACAAATATAATTGTAGTTATATTATGTCTTTCGTGATTATGTTCCACCATTAAACCAAGCTATCAGTATCAGTGGCGTATGGCGGTCAGACTGATTTGGGGGCACCCGAAATATTGAAGGGGAAGGGGCACACTCTACCTATACTAATTTCTTAATTTTATAAATGATTTTCTTCTTGTGTTTGTTTTAATTATTGTTTTGTCAGTATTATGGGGCACAACCCCGCCTCCTCCTGTAGCTATACCCTATATATTTTCTGGAAGTTGTTATAATAATTCTGCTCCTATTTTGTCATGTATATGTTTTTTTCAGATGTGTCTGTTCATAATCAAATTCATAAAACAAAAAAAATTAAAAAATAAAATGAAAAACGCAATTATTATGGGAACATAAATATGCCTAATATAATGTAGGCTAATGAACACAGTTGGATATTAGAGGAGAGGATAACAAATACATGTATAATTCTGAATGGATTTCCGCTGTACAAATTATTTTATAACAAATTAGTATTGGTGTGAACGTTGCAAGCCGTGCTGACATTTCGCAGTCAATTATCGCATGAATTCAATTTTATGTAAACGTCGAGATTTTTTCTTTTAGATAGTCAAGGTCAACAAAATACATTACCGTATAATGATGGTGAACAGAGGAAATACAACACGAAACGCATATTGCATACTACAATCAATGTCCCGTATATCCTGCATTAATAACACGTATTCAAGATAATACAGCGTATGTGATTTCATCCCTCCATATCTGATTTCATTACTCGAACAATTCTGGTTAAATTATGGCATCGAAATTAAAAACACGAAAACATGGCCAATATATCTATCAAAAGTTAAGTTAGCCAAATATTTCAGCCAAATAAGCATTGAAGTGTCAGGTGGTTGTTACAATTTGTTGTAGATATAGAGGTGACGTGATAGATTTTTGTTGCTGCTTCTGTGTTGGTGTTGTTGAATTGTTGTCGTTGTTGCCGTTGTTGTTGTTGACAAACGAATAGATACGCTATACATTTAGCCCCCAACCAGGCTAAACCGTGATTATCAACAAGGGTTTAGGGATTAACTTAGGATGGGATTATTCTAAAGCCTTCTTTCTTTAAGTGGAAAGGTAGCCAACTTGGCTAGGCTCAACCCTTTACCCTTGTAAATAACAATCATGCTCGACTTACTTTAGGGTTTTACTTAGAACTAACTCTTTCCTTCCATATGCGCAATTACGATGCATTGTATTGAACTTATATAAGCTAAAGGCGAAAACAAACAACTTCAGCGGCAATTTTTGTCCGAAATGCCATAAAAATTGAAAATAACAATAATATTCACTGGCAAGCTAGACTTACTTTATTTTTTCATTCTATTTCTTGGATTCCATGCGTATAATCTTCGGTGCTTATTGTATTGAACTTTACTAATCACGAAACCACGATGTTCCTTTGTGATTTAGGCCAGAATTCCACAAATAAAAACGAAAAGAACCACCAACCACAATATGAATACTTGAATTTCATCAAAGAAAATAATAAAAGTGCAATCAAACAGATTTGAGCCCTCAAAATGTGATGTTTTGTCCCCCTTTATATTGCTTATTCGCCTGACCGATTTAGTTGAAAGCCACAAGTTGAAATGAAACGATAACCTAATTCAAGTACAAACCACAAAATAATACAGCAATACTCTGGCCTTTATACAACATAATTGTATTGGTGTGATGTTGATACACAAAAGCTCAAGGTAATTTAAAAATTATTCAACAAAATTACAACACCACAAAACCCGGAATGTTTATTATGGTGTTTTGATGCATTATAACATAAATAAAGGCCAGTGATTGCTATTCCGTCACTGGTCGGATATATTTTGACAATGGATTTTGCGATTACCCAAATCAGGACAATTTGAAAATAATAAAGCAAACGACAACTTCCCAAACTTGGAACGAGATATGGTGTTATCATGATGTTATGATGCTTTTTGTGCAGCATATATAGTATACAAGGCAGCATAATAATATTGTGTTTGAACCCGACGTAGGCATATATATTTGATAAACAAACTAAAATAGTCAAAAAGAGTCAAAACATAACCGAAAGTACAACGTGTTCACTGCCTCCAAAATTGAACTTTCTATATCGTAACAATCATACGGATATAAAGACAGTATAATGTATTCGATTGTCTACGGGAATCTGGTGGTTGCATTATCGAGGCTTGAACGAGTTAACAGACCTCATAAATTAACAATCTTGTATAGGCCCTATTTCCGAAAATAAAGCGGGTCACCAAAACCCATAAAAAACCAAAGCTATGCCCCAACTACACCCCCCCCCCCCCCCCCAACAGCGCAGTCATACAACCATATATATATATATATATATATATCAATATATATCAATGAGGAATTTACAATAATTTGTTGATAATAATATTATTGTTGGTGTTTTATATATTTATAAAGAATATAACAAACCAAGCAACAAGCACCCCAACAAGCAATGCAGCATTTCATTTATAAATATATGATTGTTTATTTAAACAAATTAGTACTTTTTTCGATGCTTGAATAAATTAAATAAAATCATGATCAAGTTTCAAACTGATGTAACTATTATGATGTGTCTATTTCCCTATATACAGCCACAAGTGGCAGCAAACCAGTGAACATGGTGAAGCAGAACTCTGGAGAACTCTGCAGAACTCGTAACAATTTAAAAACAAACCAGTACAAAGCCAACCCATAAGGCTCCGAGCCAACCCCTACCAAACCCATGTATACCAAACCCCTACCAAATTACCCCTACCAAACCTATACCAAACCCGTACCAAACCCCTACCAAACCCACGCAAAACCCCTACCAAACCCACGCCACACCCCCCAACGCGAAACTATATACAGCTAATATGCATTGGTAGTGATGCATTTCCCAGTTCAGCGATTGAACTCCCGACCCCAGGCCTATCCCTGGTATCAGTATTGAACTTGTGAACAAAAGGAATGTCAACGCTGGGCCACTCTGCACCATCGATATAAAAATACTGGATATAGCAACAGCGCCCTCATCATTAAGCCAGCGACAGTGTGAAAAAGTACTCCAAAAGTACTCCAAATACAAAGACTATGCTCGCTCGAGTGAATCGATTTACGGAAATGAATAGAAGCACCTTTTGTATTTGGTCACTTAGGTGGACTTTTAGATACTTGCGGCGGCTTCAACGTCGCTCATTAGGCATTGTTCAGCGTGCTGTATCCAGTGTGTATATATCGATGCTCTGCACACAGGGGCATTAATAGTCTTCATTCAGACATAAACTTTCTTTTTATCTATAGGAATTAATGTTTTTTGTGAAACAATTACACAAAATATTTTTATAAATGTTGTTTATATTGTAATAGTTTGCAAGATATTTGAGTATACTATTGGGATCGGTCATTGTGTTTCAATAATAAATGTACTTACTTATTCATTTTCTGATTAATTTATTTATTCTTCTATACATTCATTCATTCATCCATCCATCCATCCATCCATCCATCCATCCATCCATCCATCCATCCATCCATCCATCCATCCATCCATCCATCCATCCATCCATTCATTCATTCATTCATTCATTCATTCATTCATTCATTCATTCATTCATTCATTCATTCATTCATTCATTCATTCATTCATTCATTCATCCATTCATTCATTCTTCTATTTCATGGCATTAATACAAAAAAATGATTTTCCAATGAACTTGACATTTTCATCATGATATTATTATAAACGTCATGTCTAAACTTATCCCATTCGTGGTCAATACATTTGTTACAAAGCGTACCAGTCGATAGATATGTATCCCAGTCAATATATAAAGTAAACGAAAATTAACCCATCCGCTGCCTGCCTGCCACTGATTGTCAAGAACCGGAATGTAAACGAAAAAGGTTTTAAAGTGATCCTTTAACTTCATAACAAATTTTCAAATACCAAAATCATTACATTTCTTCTGAATGATGAGTGACAGTTTCGTCGAAAAAGAGTACTGTTTACTTTTTGAAAAAAAGGGAACAATAATGTCAGATTTGATCACATACTTCCCATTGATTTTGACTACAATACAAACGAGCGTTCCGGAGTTCTTTTCATTCAAACATGAATATATTATATCTCCGTAATGTTTAGGGAGACATGTAATAAAAAATCATTATCCATTTCATACTTATGTTATAACCATTAGACCAAACAACAGTACACAAGAGAACATGTGAAAGCTCCAGGAGATTTTGTTTGAATTTGACGAAGTTAACACTTTGAATGCCAGGGATTTTCATGCTCTATGGCATTTGTGTGTATTCTAACTAGCAAAATTGCGAGCTTGGCACTCAAGGAGTTAACTTTACACTCTGTATACATTATACAGCAGTATAGGAGTATACGGGTTTAAGGACAGGCTAGGCAAACCCTGCACTAACTTGAACCCGTGCCAATTCACGCGTCCAAGGCCACAGCAGGTTGCATATCTCTCATCTGTATACCACGACAAATATGCAATATTATAACAACATACCATTTCTGTGCAGCATCATAAACAAACAATCGTAGAAATATCGCATTACACTCCCGTTACCCCGACCTACTTATTTTTTAAGAGAATGATGGCTTATTCCTTCCGAGCATTTTGTGAAGGAGTAATCTGTTACTCTTCTACTTTGATAATTTATACAAATATAAAGTAAATAATTTAATATACGTGAACATACACAATGAAATCATAGTTAAATCAACATAATCATGAGTCGAAAATAGTATTATCAAAATGTACATTAAATTTATTTTCATATATATTTTTCATGTCGCATTACACTCCCGTTACCCCGACCTACTTAAATTCCAGAGATCATGTGGTTTTTCTCTTTCTCCTGTTCTGAGCATTTTTCCCCTCATAATCTTTTATTTTCTTCTACTTTATATTTGTATCTATTTAGACCAAACGAATACAAAATAAACAGTAGAGATTTGAATGTACGTGAACAGGACAATACACAATCATATTTAAATAAACATACTTATACAATGAAAATAGTATTATGAATTAAACATGTACATTGATTGCCATTGCATTACCAACACAATATATGCCTATAATCCTTACACGTCGTGGGTGTGTGTATCTCCCCTTAATTGTGATACGGCCCCATTATCAGCGTTCAAAATTAACCCTACAACTCCTACAAAAATTATGTACGCGTAAAAGGTATGGGTTAACTCCATCTCAAATAAATACACATGTACACACACACACACAGATTAAATAACGAATTCCAAATACAACACGTGTAGCTAGGTAATCCACTCGAATAAATACAATTATATACAAATCCATACAAATCCATACACAAAAAAAAAAAAAAAAAACACAAACAAACAAATTAATAAAGACATACAGCATGTACAGTATGATCATACATCAATGCGGTCCCCTTGAACTTTGAAGTAGAGATCATCGCTATCACTTGCAGCTGAAACGGCTCCCAAACTAAAAAACAAACACAAACACAATACAGATAAATACATGTAAATAAACAAAATACTTACTGCATGACGGCCATAAAGCGTCGCGGTCCCCTTGCAATACCGATCATACACAATTAACCCTATGACTCCCGCTGAAACTACCAAATAAACAAACAAAAACACACAAACACACCACACACACACACGCACGCACGCACACACACACAAACAAACAAACAAACACAAACACATAGATATAAATAAATAAACACTTTCTCTGTGTGTGACCGTCGCGGTCCCCGTCGAGATCATACAAAATTAACCTCCAGCTGTGATACTATCAAATAACAAACAAACAAACACACACACACACACACACACAAACAGAAACACATACAAATAAATCAATCAATAAATACTTACTGTGTGTCCATAAAGCGTCGCGGTCCCCTTGCAATAGAGATCATACAGAATTAACCCTAAGACTCCCGCTGAAACTACCGTACAGGTGTTCCATTCGAAGAGGGAAAAGGCGTCACTCGCAGATTCGAACATGATTGCAAATTCGTCCAAAAAATGGTTCAAATTTTAGACAAAAATTGTTCAGTTAAAAAATATTGACAATTGAGCATCCGTCAACAAGGTGATACAAATCGGTATCGCTCGGTGAATTTCTGAGACTATGATGATGCAAACAATGATCTCGCGGAGGTTTATAATACGGAAGAGAGAGAGTGTGTGTTTACTCCCAGGTTATATGCGCGAAACAGTGCGAAATTGCGAAGTATGTCTATCTCCAGCTAAATACTGGCAAGTATGCGTGCCGAGGCTTATATGATTTTGTAAATACAGATTATATGTGAGAATGCGATTTTTAAAAATACAGCTACAGCTTTTCAGTTGCACACTATATGTCTATAATCAGCGAATCACGCAGAGCTGATTTTTGGCGATATTTTGACAAGATGAAAATAACACTGAGATAAACACTGGTTTCCCGCAGCTATAGCTTTCACCTGAAAAGCTATTCAGTATTTCACGCTATTATGCTCTACAGCTGTTCGGTTTGGCTATCGCTAGCCAGGCCTTGAGAACACACACAATAATATCATGGTATTCATGGCTCGCTGTGTTTATTGTGAACGCACGCTGCATTGTGTGTTAGCTCGGGGTGAAGTAAGCGAACAAGATTTCGTTGCCAATTTGCACTGGCTGGTTAGTCGAGAAGATCTAGCTCGCCTATGTTTTTCTTACACTACACGAATCAAGTAACATTTTTCAAAACATCAAAATTCTCTTCCGTTATGTAAAAATATGTATGAATGAACTGCTCGGATTTTAAATTCTCTTGTGGATAATTGTAACTGTGTACAAAGTCAGTACCATGAGTCAGTGAATATCACTTTGCATGTTTGCTATAATTTCTCGGTCATAATGACATTCATTTATAATAGTATGATAGAATGACAAGTGTTCTAGGAGCGCCTTTTGATTGTAGTCAAATCTCGAAATCAATGGGCGGTGGATGTTATAAGCTATTACATCACTAATATTTCACTTGTTTTACTACATAAGAATACATGGGGCCCGTTGCAGAAAGAGATACAATCGATTGTAAGTTACAATTAGTTGTATAAGTTAGATCATGTGTTCTGAATGCGCAAATCTGATTGGTTGAATCGCGCAAATTTGCTGACTTACAATAAATTAATTGTAACTTACAATCGACTGTATCTCTTTCTGCAACGGGACCCTTGTCCCTTTTCAATGAAACTATCGCACATTATTAAGAAGAATAAACGATGAGATTGGTATATAATTGAATTCTTAATTTATTACTTCTGGAAAAAAATCTTGTGAAGTTAATGGATCAAAGTAATGTTTCGGTATATAATACACTGTACATAGCCTACATTTAAACAATAAAACAAGAAAGTATAATAAAATATGCACCCACAAGGAAACATATAGGCTACCGGAAGTCGATGCACGTGAACCGGAAGTGAAACCCGGCCTTCGGGTCAGTAAGTGGAGTTGTCTGTTTTGTCGATTGAAAAGGTTCATAGTTATGTTATTGTTGCTATGTCATCAAATATATAAAGGGAAATTTAAACAATGGACTATATAGAACTAATGTTGTTTGTTTTGGGGGCGTAGGATGTATGTGGTAGTGGCGGTGACTGCCTGTGATAGGCATAGTGTTAATGGTTATGGACTTATGGGAGTGATTAAAGCTAAATAGCAGTATTGGATAACTCCCCACACTCAAACGAGTAATAAAATGCTGTTATCATGCACCATGTGACAGAATATTATCATTACTTATCTGTTAATGTAAAGATTTGGTCAAAACTGCTTTGAAATTGACTACTTGTCATTTATCTCTCCCTAGACGAAGAATCTGCCAGATTAAACAAACTCGGCTACATTGACTTACAATACAATTTTCGAAATTAAAACAAATTATATTACCACAGATTCAATTCAACCACATGTACGCATGTAAGTTCTTCCGTAGAGATTTAAAAAAATCAAAACACTTCAATCATAACGAAAGAGAAATTTGGAAAACCAAAAGCTATATTCATGCTTATATTGGTAGTAATACGAGTACGAAGTACAGGCCCGTAGCCAGGAGTTTTCATGGGGAGGTGCGTAATTTACAAAAACGGGACCGAGACCACTTGCCAAAACATTTTCGAGGCCGAGACCACAGGCTGAGAGTCGAGTAAGCCGGTTAAGATGGTCGAGACCCATAAAAAGGGGACATTTCTGAATTTGGGGGGGGGGGGGGGGGGGGGGGTGCGTACGCACCCAACGCACCCCCCCCCCCCCCCCCCCACCCCTCCTGGCTACGGGCCTGAGGTAAGTGGGAACCACTAGAGTTCTAAATAAATTTGTACAAAATGTTAATAGATGCCTTTAAACGGGAAAGAGAGTGGGGGAAACGATCTTTTACCGGATTTACCTTCGAGTAAAGCTCAGGAAATGTGCTGCAAGAAGCCACTATACTAAATCCTGTGCAAATTAATGGGTTATTATGTTTTTGAAACGTGGAAGAAAGAACGAATGCATCCACTTATTAATGTAACACACGCTCAAATCAACATGCACACTATTTACTTGGAACAGGGAATTCATAATATTATTGGCAATGAAAGAGTTAAATGGAGATAGCCTGAGATAGGTATATACTACCAATTGACTTTTTGAAAGAATCGAATCTACACCTTTTCACCCCTCTGTCGTGCAGGCAGAAGTTGTAACATATTGGCCCGAATTCTCATCTGTGGCTCTACTTGTGCCTGGCCTAAACAGACAAAGACTACCGGTAACACTTTGCAGCAGCATACTTATTGTCTCGTTACTATGGTCCCCGGAGATATTCTAATGGTTTTCATTCCTTTTAAATTTAGTCATAGTATAATAGGTCACCAGCAATACACTGTCCAGGATGATCCAGGTTGCAATTTGGCTGATGGCAGACTATAGTCACTGCATTTGGCCCCATTGTCTTGATGTCTATAATCAGAACTCAAGGGATTGACTGGATAATGAAAGGAAACCATTAGAATATCTCCGGGGACCATAGTAACGAGACAATAAGTATGCTGCTGCAAAGTGTTACCGGTAGTCTTTGTCTTTTTAGGCCAGGCACAAGTTGAGCCACAGATGAGAATTCGGGCCATTGAGTCCTGTAATCTATCTTTACATCACATCCTTGGCTTTAAAAAAAACGCCTCTAAATTGGCAACGCCGCAGTCATCACACCGTCGTAGTAGTGTCTACTGAGTTTAGTTGTTGGATGCTAGCCAGGATTATGCGAGTGTCATGCCCCGCACAGCTGATTTCTCGCGGCTCACTCATTAACATACAGTGCTTTTTCCTCTCGATGCATGCTCGACTTGGAAATAGCGCGCCTTTTTTACCCGAGCCGCCCGCTGATTGGTCAGTCACTTGTGAAACTAACTAGGCAACAGTGGGGTGCGTGCATTATCGGAGCGGGGGAATAGCTTCATGGGTTTGCGGATGATGTACGATTCATTGATCTAATTGTAGAACTATTTTCTGCGTCGCTTTTCTTGTGGCCGCTTGTTGCGTTCAATATGAACGGAAAATTGCACTTGTAGCTACATGTGTATCGTGAAACGGTGAAATACTTCCTCATAATTATAATATAAAATATGCACACATGTTTTTACTTAACGATGTTTGTATAATCAGCAAAGTATCAAAATGATTACAAAGAACCCCTATTTACAAAGGATACTACTTGATTGTATAATTTGTATCTCAGTGGTTACACGCATTAACCATTCATATTTTTTGATGGAAGTAATTAAATATCAGTATTCAAAACAAATACTCACTCAGATAGAAAACAAATAATTTTTATTATGAAATGCGCAAACTATTTACAAAGTGAATTCACAACATTTCAAGGGCAAACTTGTGTATGTTATTGTGATGTAGAAATAATATGCGTGATGACATAGGCCTATATTTTAAAACCAAAGCACACAACTTACAACGGATGAACGAAATTATTATTGGATTTGAAAATCGATAAATGAATTAAGGAAGAAATGATCTAAGGAAAGAAGAAAAGCAAAGAATAAATGAGTGTAATGGATGAAATAATGATTGAATAAATGAATAATTACATGAACAAGTAAGTAAATAAAATAATGATTTAATGAATGATTGAATGATTGATTGAATGAATGAATGAGTGATTGAATGAATGAATGATTGAATGATTGAATGATTGAATGAATGAATGCATGAATTTATTAATTAATCAATGAATGTATGAACAAACGAACGACCTTAAAGGGATCTAGTAACTTTGTTGACATGTGCAAAAAGTGATAAATGGTTGGTACAATGTATATTGTTGTTATCTGATATGTCCACAGGGTATTGTGTGAAAATTTCAAGTCAAATGGACGTTATAATTATGGCCGAGTAATGAGCAAAAATGCAAAGTGTTATCACGAACTCATTACACTCACTTTGTACACAGTTTCTACGATCCGTTGGATAATTTATAATTTGAACACTTCAATCGTAAATATCTTTTGAACGAAATGGAAATTTGAAAAAAACCGAAACCTGTCCCTGCTTTTATTGTTAATACAAATACAAGGTATGAGGGAACCGCTATAATTCAAATTGGATTTTGGGGATTTGGACAATGTTACTAAGTCACTTTAAGTATAGACGAAAACAAAGAAAGTCCATTGCCTGACCACCATAACAACTTTATAAATAAGAACAAAAAATATATTTCATTTGATTCATCTTCACCATTGCCATGTGCGCCACCATCACCATCACATCATCAGCAGCAGCATCATCATCATCATCGACATCATCATGATGATCATTATCATAATTATAGTATAATTAACATTATTATCATCATCATCATCATCATCACTATCATCATCACCATCATCATCATCATCATAACCACCACCACCACCACTTATACCATCGAAAAAATGTGTGATCGTGTATGTCAACTGAGTGATTTATATGAATATTCCATGCCAAATTAATGCCATATGACCGAGTAATGAGTGAAAATGCAGTGATATTCACTAACCCATTGCACTGACTTTGTACACGGCTATAACTATCTAGTAGATATTTATAAATCTGAACACTTCAATTATACATATTTTATAACGGAATATAAATTCAGAAATCTTAAAGCTGTTCCATGCTAAATTCTATCGGTAAAATACAAATACAATGAGGTATTGTGACTTGTGAGGACCGCTAAAATTTCAAAGAGTTTTGATAATTTTCACAATGTTACTAGATCCGTTAACCATGTTAACCCGAAGTAGTATTTATGCTTGTAATGTATAACATGACAACGCTTTTGAACATCATGGATTATATGAAAAACGCATACATGTAATTCATAAATGCATTAGTATTATTATTATGATTATCGATCCTTCTTTCTCCCATTCCCTCTCATACCCGCCCCCCCCCCCCCCCCCCACCTCCTCTCACCCTATCTCTCTTTCTCTATATTGTGCTCTCTACAGATTATTGCAGCTGATACCAAAGAAGAGTCGGAAAGAAGAGAACAGAACTGACACCTTTGACAAAATAATATTATACTCTATTATTTTAATGATGGTACGCTACAGGCAAATTTAACACTTGAACAAGTACTTAAAGGGGTAGTTTAGTTTTGGTAAGGCTGAACTTAAGTAGCTAAAACCTGCACAGTAACATTATAAACTAATAGTTATAACTCCACCATGCTTGAAAGGTATTCAAAATTACAAACGACTAAGTAAAAAGCCTGTTATCATTCAAAAAGAGCCATTCAAACACAAGAGGGCGCTTTTTTAAAAGGCATTGGTTTCAACCATTTTTCATACAAAATTATGCATGTGATGTTTTATTGATATAATGATTAAATAGCGAGATCATCAACAACTATTAAAAAACGCTTTTGAAAATTTTTGAAAAAGTGCAAGCATTTTTAAATTTTTTTCTAAAAATCATCTAATTATTTGGGCCCCAAATAATTATAAGATCAGATATATTTATTGATATTTCAGCCGTTTCTGGGTCGATTTTGACCAAATAAAGTTTATTCTGCCATTAAAATTGCATGTTCTCTCAAATTCGACATTCAGTTTTTCATTACCTCACAAAAAAATTGTGATGTGCAGCGCCCTCTCTACCAAAACTAAACTACCCCTTTAAATGATAATTCATGTAAAATATTGATTACTACGCATGATACTACTACTACTGCTAATTATAATAATACAATTTAGATATCAATAGTAATACAAAAACAAAGTGACATTATTTTGAATCTAAATTGCTTGTAATTTTCAAGCAAAAGTTCTATTTGCGAAACTGTAATTTACCTGGATCATGCCATGAAAGTGCATTTTTATACATTTTGTAAAAAACTTCAGTAAAATGGAAAATGTGAATGTATTGAATTCAAAATGTATAACTATTGTTTTATCATTCTGGCAATTACCTGAGCGTATGAGAACGAATTGAACGATAATACAATTATTTGCCGTTTCAATGTCGATTTTACAGGTTTATATAATTATGCGTTGCATCTCGTTTTTTGAATCTTAAATACATTTATGATTTGATACTCTCTTTTTCTAACGATAATACAATCATTTGCCCATTTCGGTTTCGATTATACATATTTATATATACATGTACGTATTTTGTTTTGAAATCT
>JBAMJV010006430.1:0-5000 GCA_037951105.1 Echinarachnius parma | reverse complement strand
AAAGAGGGGAAAGACACATTTATCAATAATTAATCTTCAAAATAGCTGTTTTCTAGTTTGAAAAGGACTGTAAATCTCTTTTTTGCCGCGCGCTATATCGGGAACTCACATGTGTTAGGCAGTGTAATTTCTCAAACGCACACCTCATCTATAGATAGCCCACCGTCACAGAAAATAAAATAATCTGAAATATATCTTTCAGTCAATTCGGTCCATATGCGCTGAACGCAAATCATACTGGAATATAATCACGTCCCCCCACATTTGAAAGTGGTGAAGATTGTCCCCCTCCCTTTGTCATTATGTATGTTTGGTTCCATACTTATATACTTCATATTACGTGAAATTTCTGTCTCAGGTGTGCACCAAATCGCACAATTTCACGCCCAAAAATACAAATGCTCCCTACTGTGGGAGGGGGACACCCCCTCCCACACCCTCCCCCGCTCGGTCGCTTCACTTCCTCGCAATGTCTCCCCTCCAGTTTTGAGAAGTTGTTGACGCCCTTGCTTAGTTTCATGGGAGCCCAATGCCCTAGACTATATCGATGGCTCTATAGTATACAGGATCACGTGGATCCATCTCATGCAAGGCTCAATCGTTTCCTCGCTACGCCCTTTAAAAATACGTTACGAGTATACGTAGGTTCACTATTTTATACAATGTTTACACTCATGATAGGATTTGCAAATGTCTGAAATTTTAAAAACTTTCCGGGGGCTCTGCCCCCTGGACCCCCATTATTGTCTCCAAATGTGGGTGCCCCCAAAGTCAGGTCTTCGAGCCATCAAGACACTTTCAATGAGCGCATAAAAAACTTCCGGGCATGCCAATGTGGGGCTTTTAGCTCTCTCAGTGGTCACTCTGGAGAATTTTTCAAATTTCGCCCCCCCCCCCCCCCAATATCAAAAACGGATCGACGCCCCTGCTGAGACTTAATTGTAAGATTGCGCTATATAAGAAACGACTATTATTATTATTATTATTAACTTCAATCATATACCAATATTATAGAAGGATTCTTCGAAATGAAATGTGAGATTTTTATAGAAAAGTAATAATGTTTACTTGTGAAAACAGAGAAAATCAATGTCTGATTTTATCCTGATCGTTCGCGTGAAGTATCCGAATTCGGATTATATGGACGATCCGAATTCAGATACTCTTGACAACGGTCGGAAAGCATCTGTAGACGCTTTCAAACTCAATCTTAAATTTCTCCATATTTAGGGAGACATTTAGAAATCTAAATCCATTTCATTCTTCCGTTACCATAAGACAAACAACAATGTACAAGAAAAGTGCGAAAGCTTCAAGTGATTCCGGTTGTATTTTAAAAAGTTAGTGGATTACGTTAACACCTAGTTTGTCTTTTCATTTATCAAATGTATTTCAGGTCAGTTTTCTTTATGTTTGAACCTAGGTGCCAATTAAAGGGACTTAGTAACATTGTCCAAATTCTCAAAATCCAATTGGAATTCTAGCGGTTCCCTCATACCTTGCTGTATTCGTATTACCAATGAAAGCATGGGACAGTTTCGGTTTTTCAAATTTCCCTTCCGTTAAAAAGGTATTTACGATTGTATTTACGAAGTATTCAGATGTTAAATTATTCACTGGTCCGCGAAAACCGTGTACAAAGTGAGTGCAATGAGTTAGTGAATATCACTTTTCATTTTTGCTCATTACTTGCCCGTATAACGTCCATTTAACTTGACATTTTCACACAACACCCAGAGGACATTTCAAATAACTACAATATACATTGTATCAACCACTCATCACATTTTACACATGTCAACAAAGTTACTAGTTCCCTTTAAAGGTGGTTCAGATTTGTAAATCAGACGTGTGGTGCCATCTTGAAAACGCCTTGCGCGAGGTGCGTAACGCACATTGGCTCACTCTTGTACAGTGCGCACAAACAAGCATAATTATTTCAAATTGGTGACCAGCGCTGTCTTTATGATCCCCAGGCATGGCAGTCTTTAACGAACCATGTACAACTCACCCCGTACAAATAGTGGTTAGTCCCATGAAAATCAGAGAGACGTAGAAAACCAATCGTGGTAATTCAATCGTGACGGTTGCAGAGTAGATTCCATTTATTATTAGGGGGGAAATGGTGCTCCCAATACAAATGATGAACGAAAATGCCGCGAACGCTGTCCCTATGAAGAGAAAAAAAGGAAAACAAAACAAATACAAACAATGATCAATTCGTTAGGCCTACTGTTAATTGACAGACAATTTTTCACAAGACAATGCACGCCAACACGTCTTACGGTATGTAAAGATGCATACTTGCGATTAGTATTTATGTGGGTTTTCGGATATAATACGTGAATCCGACGCTCGGTGCCATCTTGCGAACGCCTTGCGCAAGGTGCGGAATGCACAGTACTGGCTCAGTAGTATGCAGTGCGAACAAACTAGCTATAATGATAGTTAAAAATGGCGACCCACGGTATAGCATCCCCATGCATGGCAATCTTTAAAGGTAAGGGGTGGGCATGGGCGTAGGGGGCGTAGGGGGCGTTCTTCTCAGGGGGCTGAGGTATTTTGCCCGAATTTATCGATTTTTTTTTAAAACCGTGACAAGCAAAACAAAACAAAAACAAAGAAGTCCCTCGCATGTTTGTTGCCGAAAGTGACATGTTTTTAATTGTTTGGTCTAAAATAACGCAAGCTTGCCCGAATATGAGATTGTTTTGCCCGAAAATAACATGAAACTGCCCAGCCTCCTACGCCTATGGGGGAGGGTTCCGCATACCTTGCTGTTCCTTCGTGACGAGGGTGGACAGGACGAACATTGCAAGGACCGCCGGAAATGTCCGAAAGCTTCCGATGATTGGCGCTGTTCGGGTGATAAATATGTAAATAAACATAAAGGGGGAGAGACATTGAAATATTATACACTAATCAATGTAATACATTAAACTTTATAACAATTAGAAAAAAACAGTTAAAAACAACAAGGTGATCGTATGTATTAAGACTGTGTGGAAAACAATACGAGAATTATTAATCATAACACATGTTTCATTCCTTGGCTAATTGTGCTAAATTTTTCAAATTATTACACATAATATTGAGCTAATTTCTTACAGTACGGATACAAATTTGCCCAAGTTTTATTGCCGCCTACTAGTTCAGCAATCTATTTCCCTTAAAGGGGACCACCAGGCAAAGAACAACACATTATTATATGTTTTGGTACCGTTTTGTGATATCAAATAGATACCCAACATTTTGCAAAGGGTTGTGTAATTCATAAACAAAGCAATTAATTTCCACCACTTACGGAACCACTGCTATTTCCTGGTTCCATACGGGCCAACCATTTGCGAGTGCGCCAATGCTATTCACGCGTACGTTTGTAGACAATAGATTCCCGGGCGATTCGTTCGCTCTGTACACATTGCAATTCACCGCACGCATCGCAGTCTTCGTAATTCAGACCGCATGAACGCATGCTTTAGAATGGTGATGCGTTTCCAATTATATTCTTTTTTTTCTGGAAACATATTTTTGTGAACTTGTTGATGGAATGGACTTCTAAAGATGTTACCTTTCTTTAATAAGAATATTATTTTTGGGTGGTGGTACCCTTTAATAAACTTGACATAGCCTACATGGTGGCACAAAAGGATCTTTGTATAAAGAAACGTCAATGCAGTCGACCCAAAGTAATGACTAGATTCCTTTATATCAAATCACAATACATTACAGTATTGAGTACTCAAAGAGAAAATTTGAAGTCACAAGCACAAAGCTATAGTTGCATACTTCTATTAGTAAGATGGAATTGCTTATAAGGCATGAACGAACCATGCAATTGAATTTGCTCCATTCAAACAAAGTTACTACTACTAGACTCCATTGAATACATTGACCAATTCATTGACAAACATGGCGCTACAAAAGGATGTTTGTATGAATAACGAAACATTACTATTTTGTATGCATTCGGCCCAAAGTTACTATAGGCCTCATTAAATAATACAATATAATTTTTTTTAAACACATACGAAAATCTTACCCAAATACGCGAGTTGGAACGTTGTCCTAGCCAGCGCCATAGTAATAAGCTGTCCGCTGAAAGACAGGACCCCCAGATGAATTAACCAATACTCGCTGATATATCGAAGTAGAGGTTTAGACAGAAGGTGCTGCAACTGAGTGATTGGAATATTTCACAAAAATATTGTTAAACATGTTAAGTATTATATAAAAAATACTTTAAAGGGGTAGTTCAATTTTGGTAATAATGTTCCTCATTGAAAGACATGACCCCCATATAATCAATCAACCATACTCGCTGATAAATCGAAGTAGAGGTTAAGACGGAAGGGCTGCAACTGAATTATGAGTTTGTTTCACAAAATATTTACAAATTTTGGCAACAATACTTAGCACAACACTCACAATAGCAACACCAACAACAACAACAACTATTTACCAGAATATTCATTAATGGGGTAGTTTATTTTTGGTAGAGAGGGCGCTGCACATCACAATTTTGTTGTGAGGTAATGAAAAACTGAGTGTCGAATTTGAGAGAACATGCAATTTTAATGGCATAATTAACTTCATTTGTCAAAATCGACCCAGAAACGGCTGAAATATCAATACATATATTTAATCTTATAATTATTTGGGGCCCAAATAATTAGATGATTTTTTCAAAAAATAAAAAAAATGCTTGCACTTTTTCAAAAATTTTCAAAAGCGTTTTTTAAATAGTTGTTGATGATCTCTCTATTTAATAATTATTTCAATAAAACATCACATGCATAATTTTGTATGAAAAATGGTTGAAAACTATCCTTTTTAAGAAGCGCCCTCTGTTTTAATGGCTCTTTTTTAATGATAACAGGCTTTTTACTTAGTCGTTTGTAATTTTGTATACCTTTCGAGCATGGTAGAGTTATAACTATTAGTTTATAATGTTACTGTCCAGGTTTGGTTACTAAAGTTCAGCCTTACCAAAACTGTAC
>JBAMJV010006429.1:0-35380 GCA_037951105.1 Echinarachnius parma | reverse complement strand
TCCTAATCTAAGATGGCAGCCATAACAGTTTTCAAAATGGCCGTCGTATGGTGTTCATAATGGCCGCTGTAACATCATACTTTGGGAAAATTCGCTTCTAGACAAGATATAAAGTTGAAATAAGTGTCTAAACATCTGTTTCCAGGTACAAGATAAGCATATACGTATGTACTCTGATGTTTCAAGTCGAGGGCGTATCCTAATTCAATATGAATAAGAATACCTATTTACCTATTTACAAATGATACAATCATTGTAGATATAAATATATGTTTTTCCAATGATGAAATTACTGAAAATAGAAAAGCAAAATGGTGTCTGTCCGTCATACATGACTGTGTAGTAAAAATAAATTAAGTAGTGTTTCGTAGCAACACAGATTTTCCCTACCAACCATTGCATATTTCTGTACAAGCTTGATTTTTCATTTTCTGAGGGAACTCCTTTATCAAAACTAAATAAAAAATGCTCTGGATCACTCATGTTTATATAATATGATGAACTTTATTTTATTCAAAGGGAAAGTTGAGTTTTGGTAGAGAGGGCGCTACACAAAATAATTTTTTTGTGAGATAATGAAAAACTGAGTGTCAAATTAGAAAGAGCATACATTTTTAATGACGGAATAAACTTATTTGATCAAAGTCGGTTCAGAAATGGCTGAAAATATCCATAAACATAGCTATTTGTAATAAATGTGGGCCCCCACAATTATTCAACAATTTTAAACCAGCCGTTAACATTTTTTTTAAATGCTTCCTCTTTTAAACAATTTACAAAATAGGTTTCCAGAAAGTTGTTGATTATCTCTTGATGTAATAACCACTATTTCAACAAAACATCACATGCACAATATTTCGTTTGAAATGGTTAAAACCGATGAGTGTTTAGAGAGCGCCCTTTTGAGTTTTAACGGCTCTTTTTGAATGATAACATTTACTTTTTACTTAGTCATTTGTAATTTTGTATTCCTTTCGAGCATGGTGAAGTTATAACTATTAGTTTGTAATGTAAGGGTGCAGGTATTGGTTATTAAAATTCAGTTTGACCAAAACTGTACTTTTTTACCAGAAGGGCGCTAGACTACTTTTTGTTGTTGTGAGGTAATGAAAAACTTAGTGTAAAATTAGAAAGAGCATAATATTTAAATAATAAAATCATCTTTGTTTGATCAAAATCGGTCCAGAGACGGCTGAAATATCCATAAATATAACAAATTGTAATAAAGCTGGGGCCTCAGGTTTATTAGAGAATTTTGAACCAGCCGTTAAAAATTAAAAAAAATGCTTCCTTTTTTCAAAAAGTTACAAAATAGGTATTTAGATAGTTGTTGTTTATTTCTCTATCTAATCACTATTTCAACAAAACATTACATGCACAATATTTTTATTCAAAATGGTTGAAACCGATGAGTGTTTAGAGAGCGCCCTCTTACATTTTAACGGCTCTTTTTGAATGATAACATGATCTTTACTACGTCATTTGTAATTTTGTGTTCCTTTCTAGTTATAACTATTAGTTTGTAATGTAATGATGCAGGTTTTGGTTACTAAAATTCAGTTTCACCAAAACTGTACTCTCCTTACCAGAACTCAATTATCCCTTCAAGGTCCCTCTTATGCATATGGTTAGCTTGAAAGTACAAGCATACTTGTACAGGGTTGGATGAGCAATTGAATCAAATATAAGAACATTGCGTACACTAATATGCATACAAGACTAAACTAACAAATTACCTGAGATCAATAATTATAATAGAATCTACTAACTTTTGAATAATTGCTATAAACAAGAGAAGCGGGAAAAAAGTACAAGAATGGTCTCGATCAACTAAAACCCGGTCTCGGTCCCAATTTTTTTCGAAGATCTCGAAAATTACTCGAGAAAGTACTTGGTCTCTGCTTCGAATTTTGTTTACGGACACCCCCCCCCCCCCCCCCCCCCCCCACTGAGAGGGGTTTTCAACTTTTAAGGTACTTGGTCTCGGTCTCGAAAACTGTGAAAGTACTTGGTCTCGGCTTGGAATTTTGTACAAAATAACCTCCCCCTTTGAAAAATCCTTGGTACGCCACTGGACCTCATTTTGAGGTTCGATTATTTAAATTAATGGCACACATATTCCTTGGATCAAAAGAAGAAAATTCAACCAAAGTGACACTCTGTATTTATGCAAATTAGGCCTGATTTTCATAATTTATGCACATTTGTACATACATGGGAATGGGAAATTCTATGAAAAGGGTGTTTTTATATTCCTTGGATCACCAATTGCTTCTAAGCTCTACAATTCAATGCTTCTCAATATAATCACGCCCCATGTTGATCCTATTCTCCGACGTAACCAGAATGGCTTTCGGAAGGGGAGAGCCACAACACCTCAGATCCTCACTGTATTAGGAGGATTATAGAAGAGCTGAAAATTTCCAAGCAGAAAGCAACTATAATTTTTGTGGATTTCTCCAAGGCGTTTGACAGTGTAAATAGGAAGGTCATGTTTCAAATCCTCGGTAACTACGGCATACCTTCTCAAATAGTACAAGCAATTGCCATTATGTACAACGACCCAACAAGTTTCGTACAAAGCATGGACGGCCCTACAAAGGAGTTTCACACAACAGCAGGGATACTGCAAGGGGATACGCTTGCACCTTATCTCTTTGTCATAATCGTGGATTATATTCTACACCAGTCTGTGGAGAACATGAAAGAGAAAGGTCTAGATGTCAAACCAGAAAGAACCAACCGCGACAAAGACAAGTATTTGGCAGACCTTGACTATGCAGATGACATTGCTTTAATATCAAAACATCTTCAGAATGCCCAAGACCTGCTTTCTTCTGTAGAGAATGCTTCAGCAAATAGGTTGGTCTGTTTCTCAACCCAAAGAAAACCGAGTACATGACAGTGAACGAAGAGGCTGATCATCCTCCAATCATCTCCAGGGAAGGCTCACAGATTAAGGAAGTCAACGATTTTAAGTATCTAGGATCTTATGTTGCTGACTCCAAGAAAGATTTCATGTCACGCAAAGGTCAAGCATGGAGTGCATGTAATAAATTGCACCACATTTGGCAATCTAACATTTCAAGATCTACAAAAGTTACATTTTTCAGGGCCTGTGTAGAGAGCATCCTACTTTATGGATCAGAGACATGGACCATGAAGAAGGCACTACAGGACCGGCTCGATGGGACATACACTAGGTTACTTATGAGGGTACAAAATATTAGTTGGAGGGAACACAAAACAAAACCAGAGATCTATGGAAACATACCACCTATCTCTACCACCGTTGCTCATCGCCGAACGAGATTCGCTGGTCACTGTTTTAGGGCCAAAGACCAAGTAATCTCGGATGTGATCTGCATGAGACTCCCATGTCCTAATAGAGGAAGGAGACCTATGAACTATATGGACTGCATTGCAAGGGACATCCAGTGTGAAACTGGGGACTTGCAGACATTGATGATGGATAAAGATTCATGGCGTTGCATTGTGAACTCAATCTCGGATGCGTCCGTTTAGTAGTAGTAGTAGGATCAAAAGAAGAAAATGTATCTAAAGTGGCACTCGGTATCCATGCAAGTTAGGCCTAATTTCAACAATTAATGCAATTCAATCATGGGAATGGGATATTCTATGACAAAATGGTGTTTTTGTATTCCTTGGATCAAAAGAAGAAAATGTATCCAAAGTGAGACTCTGTATACATGCAAATTAGGCCTAATTTTCATAATTTATGCAAATTTATTAATAGGAGATTATTTGAACCTTTGGTGGTCATCTAGTCCCTCAAATATCCAAGATGGCCGTTGGCACGAATGTTCAATTTGTTATATTTTGTCTAACTTTTGAACTATTCATACAAACATGTGTGATCTGTCTATTTTACCAATATTGTATGGATGTCTAAAACAATTTTAGACCCATCTCCGGAATAAACTAAGAAGAATCATCAGAATACACACACTTTATCTATGTAAATTAGCCAAATTTGCATAATGTATGCACAAAAATGTGATATAATTTGAAATTGTAGTCTTTGTATTAGTATTAACTTATGCAAATTGATGAACTAGGTAAAGTCAAAGTAAACAAATAATTTTAGCAGGTTATTGTCAGCATTGGCAGCCAATTTGTCTCACAAATATAAGGTGGTAGCCGCAGGAATGTTAAAATTCACACATTTTGTCTAAATTTAGAGCGAACCATGATCAAACGTGTGCGGTATGTCTTATATAATATCAGTTCATGGATTGTAGATGATTTCCTTTGATTTGTGAACAAATGGAAGTCGCAATCAATCTGGTTAACACGAATTGTGAATAAGACAAAGCAGGAAGTTGTGTATTTCAATTTCGCTCACATAATTTTTTATCATGAAATGTTTCTTATCAACCAGATAAATGGGCCCTAATCGCAATCTTTCTGCTTCTAATGTGCATGAAAATGATAATGCAAATGAAGCAGTTGGTTCTATATACTGTATTTTGTTATGTTTATAATACCATCCCCAATTCATTGTGTCAAATACCTTATAACAATTATGTTTGATAATAAGTCATACTACAGTTATCCAGTATTGTATAAAGGCAACCATGAATGCAAATTTTAACATTGAGACTGGCAGCCATCTTGGATATGAGTGACAAGATGCCAGCCAATGCTAACTAGTATCAGCTAAAATCATCTAGTTTCCCTGATCTACCCAAATTCATATCATTTGCATATATGTTCGTAATTTTGATCTTTCAATAAAGAAGACAATTTCATAAGATATCACATTTATGAAAATTAATGCATACATTATGCATATTATGCGTAATTGGCATTGGTATAGTGTTTTCTTTTTTAAAAATAAATCTGTATTAATGTATCCAAGGATGGATATATATTGGATTTTAACAGCTATGAACTGATACAATTAGACATATCGCACAAGTATGTGACATTCTTATTCAGAAATCGGGTAAATATGTAAATTTGAACATTGCTGCAGATAGCTATCTTGGATTTGAGTCAGGACAAGATTGCATCCAAAACGAACTATACTCAGCTAGAGGATTTGTTTGCGTTATTTACCTTAATTTTATATTATTTCAATGAAGACGACAATATCATAATGGATTACATTTCTGTGTCATTGTACATGAATTATGCAAATGAGGCTAATTTATATAGGAATTATGTGTCTATTTTGAAATATCTTCTTATTTTTTCCAAGGATGAGTCAACAATTTTTGTTGACATACCACCACTAGACATATCATACATATATGTAGTTCAACAATAATACAAAATATGCGAGTTTTGACTTTGAGGGGCAAGATGACCACCGAAGATTAAAATAATCTGCTAGGTTGATCCACTGGCCTTGATATACCCTAGGTCATCTATTTCAAAATGTTATTCTCTCAAATAATAATCTCATTAAAAACAAAATTTTCATAGAATATCCGATTCCCATGAATACATGTGCATACATTATGGAAACTAGTAGTTCAGTTTTAGTATAGAGGGCGCTGCACAAAATAATTTGTTTTGGTGAGATTATGCAAAACTGAGTGTAAGATTTGAAAGAGCATACTATTTTAATGACAGATTAACCTTTTGATCAAAATTGGTTCAAAAACGGCTGAAATATTTAATATATCCGATCGGAATAAATCTGGGCCCCAGATTTATTTGATGATTAAAAAAAGATATATATTAAAAATGCTTACACTTAAACAATTTTTTTTTATGATCTCTCTATTAAATCATTATTTCATTAAAACATCACATGCATAATTGTATATGAAAAATGGTTGAAACCAATGCTTTTTTAAAGAGCGCCCTCTTGTGTTTTAATGGCTTTTTTATGATAACAGGCTTTGTACTGTAGTCGTTTGTAATTTTGTGTACCTTTCGAGCATGGTGGAGATATAACTATAATTTGAAATGTTATTGTGCAGGTTTTGGTTACTTATTCTCAGCCTTACCAAAACTGTACTCCCCCTTTAATCAATATTTTTTGGTAAACGTTGTATGCGATATAATGTCATGAATCGATTGTGTGAAAGATGATACAGCATATTACAAAACATTCTTATCATATATATGTTTCATATTTTTAGGCTGATGTGGACTGGCTTGTAATTCTTCGCGACCACGTTGCTACATCGAACTCTTCATTGTCATATGAAAGGCATGAACAATTTATTCATTTAAAATGGATCGGCGGAAAATACCCAATACCTCGGATAAAGCAATACTTGGAAGTCCCGTGTCCAAATAGACAAAGCTCTTACGTTTAAACGGCCATGTAGTCTAAAAAAGAATAGCGTTGATGCGGATATTTGCATCCCCGTACATGTATTCACATGTATTCACAACCACTAACATACTGTAATAATTTACAAACAAAGAAAGAAGGGTTGATCGTGCAGAATAAGACCCAAATTCAAACCAACATTTTCTAACCAATTAGCATGCATGTTAGACGCAATTGCATTCTGCTATAAGCCATCTCATACAACTCGCAAACACATTGTACATGTGTAACCTATGGTTTATTTTCTGTTCATGAAGATACACTAAGAGGTTTAATTATCAACCATGGATAGCGGAGTATCAAAGGGAGCGAAAACCTCTGGTGTAAGAGAGAGAGAACTCAACGGAGACAGCCCAGAGCCATCGACGAATCCGGTAGGCGTCCGGGAATTCACCATGCCACCCTTAGACCCTTCAGTAGAAGTTGGACAGGGACCAGTCTCCCTGTCTTGTGTAAGAGACGAAGAAATCAACGGAAACAGCCCAGAGCCATCGGCGAATCCGGTAGGCGTCCGGGAATTCACCACGCCACCCTTAGACCCTTCAGTCGAAGTCAGACAGGGGCTGGACTATCTGTTCGTTGTAAGAGACGAACACATCGTCGGATTCAAGCCAAAGCCATCGGCAAAGCAAGTGGACGTCCGGAGATTCACGAAGTCGCCCTTTGACCCTTCGGTAGAAGTCGGACGGGAGCCGATCCCTCTGTTCGGCGTGGATGCATTCCCATTGAGCAAACCGAGACAGGAACTAACGGTAGAGGATACGTTCTGGCCGGGGAAAAGGGCTCTGATACCTGACTACAGGCGAATGGTGGAGCTAGACAAACATGCCATCGAGGTAGGTCAACAATTGATAACTAAAATGTCCCATTACTATTCTCTTTTCAAGCTTATGGAGACACCAAATTTGTTTCCTTCATTCAATCAGGTTTTTTGTCGGTTGGTGGAGTGGAATTATTTGGGGATAAGGGGCTTGATATAGTAACGTGACAAGTGTCATTTTTATTTTGAGGACCGTATAAAAAAAGTTAATGGATCAGAAACAATGTACGTACGATTAGTAGGCTGATGTTTTTCAATGTTTTTCAACAAATTTACCTCTCGATTAAAGTAAGAATACTATACACTTACAAGTGATTAAATAACATGTTAAAGAAATCTGTATATACTTATCGACTTCTTTTCTTTGTATGAAAGAAGCGTACATTAGTGTAAATCTTTTTGCCCTGCATCCAAACGTTTATAAACATGTTTTCATCGACTTGTTTTCGCTTTATGTAGAATTGTAACCATTCAAAATAAGTTTAGTAATTATGTCCAAGATTGCATTTATATTGTGTTATGAAGCTATGTGTTTGCCTTGCTATTGTCTACAACACTGCAGGCGCCATCTCACCTAAGCGATGACTTAACTCAACTAGTCAACTACCTTACCCAAGTAGGCAAATCAGATCTGGAGAAATTCCGCGTCCTCTTTCGGTGGACTGCGCACAACATCGCGTACGACTGGGAAATTTTGCAGCCGGGTGCTGTTAAGGATAACGACCCGGACCGTGCGCTGGCCAGAGGGAAAGCGATTTGTGGGGGGTACAGCGCATTGATATACAAAATGTGCCAGTAAGTGTTATAATTAATATTTACCGTGTATGTATGTAATCAATAAGAGATGTTTGTGTATATTCTGCAAATAGGTTAGCCCCAGTCTTGAATGGGTTAAAGGGACTTAGTAACATTGTCCAAATCAGAACTTACTTGGAACTCTAGTGGTTCTCTCATATAGCTAGTCAGTGGCGGATATACGGGGGGGGGGGGGGGGGGGTTATGGGGTTTAACCCCCCCTCCCCCCTTGGGCTGCCAAGTTAAAATGTGATGTGGAAAACATCACTTACGGGGGTTCAAAATAGCAAAAAAAAATCGCCGCTTCGCGGCTCGTGGACGATGCTCCGCATCGTCATTGGGTCAAACCCCCCTTAGCAAAAAAACTAGATCCGCCCCTGCTAATCATATTCAATAAAAGCACGGGACAGGTCTCGGTTTTTCAAATTTCACTTTCGTTCAAAAGATATTTACGATTAAAATGTTCATATGACTGTCTACGGGATAATTTAAGCCGTGTATAATGTAAGTGCAATAATATAGTGAATTTTGCTTTGTATTTTTGCTAATTTCTCAGCCAAAAAACATTCAATTAACATGATATGTTCACACATTACCTTGCGGACATACCATACCATAAAACTTCGCCTATAGGCGGTACTATCTCACAGTATTAGCAGATATTATCAACAGCCCCAGCCGCGTCCACAATGATCTAGTATAATGAATATGTATCTAGCCCTTTGTCAACGATCTTCGAGCAGGTCTTAATGAATATTCATGATAGCATAATCATGTAAAGTTGAGAAAAGGTAAACGTTACTTAGGGTTAAAAACCCACCAAGCAAGCAGAAGTAGCTCTTGGGTCGGTGGTTGGTGCAAATCATTCTAGGCATGGCGGTATGTAACGCCGTAGGTTCAAGTCGCATAGGATTAATTAATTTTTTATTCTTCAATTTCATCATGTTCATAGGAATTTTGTTTTAACAAATTATGCCACCGTTTTGTGCATAGGAATAGGAAGGAAAATCATTAACTTTTTGTCAGATACACAATTATGACATTCAGTTGAAGTCATGGCATTCCCTGCCCACACACACACGCACACGCATACGTATACGCACACGCACATGCGCACACACACACACACACACACATACACACGCACACGCACACGCACACACACATACACACACACCCACACAAGTCGTGTGCGCGGGATGGGGGGGGGGGGGGGGGGGGGCACGGGCGTCAATCTGTCATTGATACCCATTCATCAGGGGGGATGATCTATTCGTCCATCCTCCCCTGATGAATGGGTATAACGTAAGTATCGACGCCCATTTAAGCATTATGTTCATCTAATAATGTAATTTGTCTTTAACTAGTTTCCTCTTTTCGGTTAAATTTCTATTCATTATGATCACCTGTTTGGTTTCCATGTCATTCTTTTGTTATCATATCTTACGATGCACACTGAAGCTGTTACTAGGCAGATAAACCTCGTACAAGCAGTCGATCTGCTTGAATATTACGTAACTATGCATTATAGCGCTCTCTGCATGATAGTCCATTTTGTAATGGCATGTTATGCCGTTGATTTACAGTCGATTAACTGATCGAGGTTATCCCAGATGTCGTCATCATTTTTGAAGCACTTGGGCAAGAAAATATAGTAGCGATCTTGTCTATCGGAGGAGACATTTTGTCCGTTTATCAATCTGAGTGGACTTTGGGGCCAACAATTGATTTATATTGGGATTACATATACTTGCTAGCATTATTCTGCTATTCACGTGTGTGAGGTGTGTGTGTTATGTGCGTACTGTATTTGAATGAATGAAAACAAAACCAATCATGAAAACATTGTTTTTAAATGCAGGTTACAAAATAAAAGATGAATTAAAACAATTTAAAACAAAATAAATAAAAGAATATAATGAAAAACAAATGACGAGAAAACAAATGAAAATGAAAGAAGAATGACAAAAAGGGGGGAAATAGAACCAACAACTAATAATATAAAAAAACGCAGGACTTCATTTGATCCGCGTACTTTGAGATCTAAAAACAGACCAATACCATCTACCGTTGAACCACCTTCAATTGTTGGGGATGAAACGGAATTTAAAGCATGATATTCTTAAATTCAGACCTTTCACACATCTTGGACATGTTTCATTCATGATTATGTATAATTATTCAGAACAGGTGTACACTCTATTTCATTATTTGAGGTGCTAGGAGGAACACTATTGTTCGAACTTTATCCTCATTGTGCTCTCCGCATTATCTGTTCTGAAAAGGAATTCATGATGCACCAGCAACAAGACTATTCACACTATTTCAAATGAATAGCTACAACATACATATTTGCATAAACTATTGAGTTTCATCTCGACTGTAGGAGATACAAACATATTGACTAACACAGCTGGGGGCAGGGGCCCGATTACGGACCAGCGACATTTACCATGGTATTTAGCATCATTGGTTCTAACTCATCGATGTCAATATGCTAGAATTACATTAAAATCAACAGAACGTAGCAGAACAGTGGAGCACACATAAATTACCGCCCTTACTCATTCAACCGTAAAGCTTATCTAGAGATCAGTGGAACTAGGGCTGGTCCTGGGTCATGATCGTATTCTCGTCCACAGGTTCCAAGTTACAGCGTGCAGCAATAGCAGCATAAAATCAAAGAATGCATGACACGACATCTCAAGTTCGAATCTGACATGCATAATGAACATAATCGTAGTCATAGCGTGCGTGTGCTGTATGCATACTAATAGGTGTGTGTGCTGGGGGATGGGGCGGGCCGGGGCTAAGTTATTAATAAGTTGTTATTAATTCTTGGACGGAACAGAGTAAAATATAGTGTGTGCTTGATGAAGAGTTGGCTGGAACAAGGTGATGAATCAATTTTAAAACTACCCCCTCCCCCTTCATGCATCCACTAATATATAAAGCTAAATACTAGCATAATGTCAGGACTTCTCCTGAATGTAATAATTGTGTATTTAACACAAAAATTATCATTTTAATTCCCATTCCCATGCACAAAACGCTGGCATCTGTTAAAACATGATTTCCTATAAAAAAAAAAAATCACTTATCCAGTGCGTCTTGAACCTACGGCTCTACATACCGTGATGCAATTTTACCTTACATTGATTGCACCAACCACCGACCCAAGAGCTACTTCTGCTTGCTTGATTGGATTTCAACCCTTAGTAACGTTCATCTTTTCTAACTTTGCGTGATAATGCTATCATGAATATTCATTTAGACCGGCTCGAAGATCGTTGACAAAAGGCTAGATACATATTCATTATACTGGATCATTTTGGATGTTTGATGGCGCTATTAAACCAGTACCGCCAGTTTTACGGTATCACGCCAATACACATTTTGCTAATCACTCATCACCTTTTTACTTGTCAACACAGTTACTAGCTCCCTTTCAGGGGCCGCGGAAAGGTTTTGAAAGTGGAGGGGGGGGGGGGGGGGGCTGACCACAAAAATGGGTCGCACCTGGGTTGGGTGGGAGGAGGCAAATTGAGGAGCTAAACACCACCCACTCCCACCCCAACCCATCTCACACCACAATGAGTATCATTCATTAAATAATTGTTTTGTATGCTTATGTATTTTTTTTAAGCAAAAAGGGTGGGGGGGGGGGGGCTGCAGCCCACCCCCGCCCCTCGGTTCCGCTGCCCCTGCCTTTAATGTTCATATTGATACTGATGTATAATTATCATGGTAATGGTAATACACCATAGACCTACACTAACCGCAATGAGACCACTCAACGCGCGCTATACAGGGTGCCCCCCCCCCAAAAAAAAAAAAAAAAAAAAAACGGAACGGGGCACTTCCCAAAATAAAGTAACAAAATGAACATGTCCATCGGATAGGGTGTCTTTTGCAATGAAAAACGATACCAGTAATTTTGGTTGCATAATTTATGTTTTAGGGCGCTCTGAGTGACACCATGTCAGGTTCACATTTTTGTCAATTTTTACCAGGTCATTGCCCGATAATTCGTACTCACGGCCCGTTATAGCGGAGCAGTATGCGCGCCATTGTTATTGTGCATTCAGCTGTGAAACGAAAGAATGGGCACAGTTCTCCGATGCCATAACGGGCAGTAAGTGCGAATTATCGGGCAATGACCTGGTAAAAATTGACAAAAATGTGAACCTGACATGGTGTCACTCAGAGCGCCCTAAACAATAAATTAAACAAACAGAATTACTATTCTTGGTATCGTTTTTCATTGCAAAAGATGGACATGTTCATTTTGTTACTTTATTTTGGGAAGTGCCCCGTTTCGTTTTTTAGGGGCCATCCTGTATACCAGCAGTGATATTGATGCCCCTGTCCAAAACAAGGTATGTGGGTTCCAGTATGACATAGGCCAGCTATCGGTTGAGCTGTGCTATACGATGTAGTGCTAATATACTTTAGTAGGCCGTCCGGGCAGCGAATTTTTTTTCCGCACATGTTAATGCAAATCTTTGTGAATTATTCATAAGCAGTGATGTTGGCCACAGGTTCAGACTTTAGTTAAAACTGCGCATGATACATTTACTCAATAGACCGCTACTCAACACTTACTATGGCAAAAGAAAAGAAGAACAGAGGATTCGAACCCATGATACCAAGTGTCGAAGTCCACAGCATGACCATTAGGCCATGTAAATTGCCGATGGTCAGAATGGTCTCATTGTAATTATAATCCTCAAACTCACCCAAACCCTAATCAAAGTTATGAATATTCATTAGTAGACCTTGACCTAAATCGCTGCTTATGAATAATTCATTATGATTTGCTTTACCATAATAAAATAGAATAGCGTTCGGGCAGCGGACTACTGCTCCCGCTGATTATAATGGTGATTATAGTAGTAATGATATTGGTGTTGATGATGACGATGATGATGATGTTGATGGTGATGCTTAAAACTATTATGATTTAGAGTTATGATATTGATTTTAGTCATATGGATTATTGCTTATTACCAATTTCTTGTAAATGTAACCTCCTAATTACGGTCCTACAATCACGTCGAATGAGCCGATTATAACATAATTCACAGATTAGCGTGGTACTTTATTTTCACGTAAAATACTGTACAATTAATTATACATCTTCAAATGTGTCACTGGCGTAGAGAGGGGGTTAGTCCAGATTCAGGACGTGATTTGTGAACACAGAGATAACCGGGCACTAACGCTACTATCGTTACGTCCGTAATTCCCCTTTCCTAGCTCCAAAATAACGTCCTGACGTTTCCGTGGGAATTGGGCGTGGAAAAAATCACCGGTTCGCAGCGCACGTCAATCATTATTCATGAGCATGCAGCATTTTGTATACGATTGCCACACTCATCGCGCTACGTCATAATGCCCGCAGCCAATCACGTTTGGCTAGTTGCCAGCTAATTAACATTATGCTTACGTTTCGCGGAGGAAAAGATACATAATCGACCGAACCTTCTGCAGGTTCCAATATTACATACGGCAGCTATCAGCTGAGTGAGCGATAACGGCAGCTATTGGCTGAGCTGAGCTAGCTATGTGCAGGAGGTTCGGGCAGCGAACTAAGAGGGGGTGGGCCCATGGGCTCGAGCTCCCGCTCAGCCTGTTTTGTATTGCTTGTTAGCTGGTGGTGTTGATGTTTGGGCTTATAATAGCTAAATTCCAAAAGCTTGTGGGGGTTTCGCCGCCTGCACCCCACCGCCAGAGGCTCTAAGGTAGTCCCATAACGGCTCACGCTTACACGCTCTCATATTGGAGCCCCCCTTGCAAAATAGCCACTGAAAGGTATATTATATTAGTTATCATCTAGAAGAAAATATTAAGAACATGTTTTTATCTATTCTTTACAGGAATTTTACAGGATAGCCGGAATCGAATGTGAGAGGATGTCTAATGCTTGTTACCCGGGAGTGTTTATGCTTAGTGTTTGGGCTTATGATAGTTGCAATCCAAAAGCTTTTGGGGGCTCCGAAGCCAGGACCCCCTCAGAGGCCACTTAACTGTGTATTATTAGTTATCATCTAAAAGTTGAAATATATGCTCCTTGTTTTATACATTCTTTATCAATTTTACAGGATAGCTGGAATCGAGTGTGAGAGGATGTATGGCCATTCCAAAGGATCCGGTTATAAGTCTGGTATAACAGATATTTCGGAAAACTCGCATACGTGGAACCGTGTTACGCTAAATCGTCAGAAATTCTTCTGCGACTGTACTTGGGCAGCCGGCTCTGTCGGTAAGTAGAATTCGCATTAGTCAGACATAAGTTATTTCCATTGTGATGGGGATTTCCGTATATGACATGCGTGCCAAGTAAAACAATCGTACCCCAAAATGCAGTCGCGGACCCCTTAACAAGCCAACTAAACCGAACACAAAAGTAACTATCCCCCCCTAAACGACAGCTCATAATTTCGTAACCAAGAATCATTTCAAGATTTTGTTTCGCCAAAATATGTATATGGTAGTTAGGAAAACAATATGTAAAAATGAGAGGTAGCCATTAATCCATGGTTGTGTAAGCACACATTTAAGAGAAAATAGTCATATTTCAAGATTCGCAAATGTAATATTACCATTGGAGTTTATTGAGTAAATTGAGAAATTTCTTATTGCACTGTTTTACAATTGCAAATAATGCATTTAACCACATGTGTCATTACAAAAACAAAATGGATGGAATTTCAATGTGCATTGTTTCATAAACCATAATTCATGCATTCAGCCACATGTGCTGTTTTAAAACAATGTACATGCATGCGCAAGTTCTTGTGACTTTTGAAAGTGGGTCATGTTGTCATTAACCTGTGCCCATTCAGCTATGATGTGATGGATATCTATGATCTCCACACAGTATGTTTATTACAATGGTAGAAATATTGTGGTAGAATTACAGCTTGAGACAATTATCAGTTTTGAAATTATAATCACTACTATGTAGGGGTGTAGTTATTTTTTGTGTTCGGTTTATATGGAGTGAGTAAGAAGGGGTAACATTGCCTCGGGTATGCATTTAAAATATATATATTAATCGTAAACATTATCCTACACAAACAATTATGCAAATTAAACACTATTTACAATAGTCATACAAATTCAAAATGACGAAAAAGCATTATATTATACAGCAAAAATATTCTAACGTTCAATTATACAAGTCCTAGAACTGTCTACATCGGTGAAACAAGGAGAGGGAGAAGTTAAAGATGCCGATCTTGTTCTTCACTGCCGGTTGCATCTTATATCTTTCACCAGCTAATGTATTCACCTTCTGGAAAAGCTTGTGGCTGTTGTACATGTTCTTTGCATGAGCAATTTCCATGTTTTCCACCTCTGTGTCACAGATGTTCCTCTTCCACTTTATACTTGACGGTTTTATGGAGCTTATGCAGCATTCTAGAAGTTTCCCCCCTCTGCTATTGATCTGTCTGCTTCATAGCTCATCAGGCATTGCAGGATTTGTTGAGAAATCATTATGCCGACCTCTTCCCGACTGATGTTATCTGTAATTTTTGATAGAATAAAAGTGTAATCAGGTCAAATCTCCGCACTTCATCCAAGCGAATATCCCAGTGCCCTGCTGTTCTTAGCGTTCTCACGTTCCAGTTTCGAATATTCAGTCCACTGGATTATGAGAAGTCTGCGTAGGAACTTTGGCACTTGTTCTGTTCGTGATCGGCGTTTAGTCATCGTTCGGTTACTTACATTGCTGTAGTTCCTACCTTTGTGTTGCTCTTACTTCTTGTAGCGTTGTTTTCTGTCGAAAAACAACAACTCTGCTTCCCTGGTTATGTCGATATTTAGTGATGAGGAAATTGTCTTGGGGGTACTCCTCTCTCGTTCTACCTGCTATTTGTGCTTCGCCAGTGTTGAGCAATTATTGCGAAGAATGTAAGCGTGGGTGTGCGATCGCTCAGTCAAAGATGAAGAGCTTATTGTGTGATCATCGCCCCCTTGTTCACATTTGAATAATAATTGCTTAACATTGGCGAAGCGCAAATAGCGGCTGGATAGAAAGGGGAGAACCCAAGTATAATGTACCAATTACCAAATCGTACCTCCTCTCTCTTTCACCGCTCGTTACCAGTTTACAAAGTTAATTTCGCATATTTGTCAAACGCACCAGCGAGATGCCATGCAGGACATGTATGGGGAGCCATACAATGTTATACCCTTCTTACTCACTCCCTAATCATACTAATACCCCTCTCTCGTTTTAGTTTGGTTCAACAGCTGGCTGGATGCAATGTATTGATCGTAGTTTGATGATATGACGGACATGCAGTGAGATTTAACAGCCATCGATTTGTAGAAATTGGTAACCTGATATGGTGTCACTTAAGACATCCTAATACCAAAAATAATTTATATAAATTACTATTCTCGCTATTATTTTTGGTTTGCAAAAAAATTCCTAACCCGTGAACCTAGTAATCAAGTTTCCTCATTATAACACTTATCTCGTTCTGTTTTGGGTGCCACCCTGTATAAATAACGACCCATATGGACGTTCAAATGGTCAGTGGAGCCGCACGCAGTCTCAATATATTATCTGTTGGAGCAGTTTTGACTTCGCATAGCCGAATACACAACTAGTTTGGTCTACCGAACAATTCAGTATCTATTTCATAGCGGTCGGTTGTACGCTCCATTTATAAATGGACAGTAGTACTACATCCAATATAAACCCCTCAAAAAAAGTTCGGAAACTCAACTTTAATCGATTGTATAACTTTTATTGTCAAATTGTATTTGTTTCCCTTTAAAATGGTACATTATTTGTCATTCATTTCAAATCAGGGAATACGCAGTGCGTTTCAGAATGGAGGACGGTCAGAAGTCAAATGTCGCAAAACGGGCCGAAAGTATTCAGTTGGGAAATTTGACTCTTGTGCCGTATTTGTTAATGTTCAGGTTGTATCGAAGATTGTAGCGTGTTCAAATGATTTAAACTTATCAAATTTGGTATCATTTTAAAGCCTATGTGTGTATCTTTTCAATACGGTTATGTCCGTAACAATTTTATTAACAGGTTAAGTATGGTACAGCTGAATATGGGGAGGGCCGAAAGGGAAATGTTGCAAAATGCATTTCTTTTTGTGAAATTGAAGGCGTTGCATCGACAAACGACTATTGGCATGATTTGAGGGATGTTTTAGGGTTGTAAATTGCATAATCATCAGTAAATTTAGTATCATGTGAAAGCGTGTTTATTTTTCTTTAAAATCATGTCTCACCTGTAATAATTATGCTATTGGGGTGTGTGCAGTAAAACCGGATATGGGGGTCTATAAATGCTATGAATTTAAGACCATGGCTTCTTGTTTCAAGATTCCGGTAAGATATTATTGTATTAAGCATAACTCTATCATCATTACGTTTTGCACTATCGGAAAGCTCGTTAATTTACCTTTAAAGGGATAGTTGAGTTTTGGTAGAGAGGGCGCTAGACTACTTTTTTTTTTGTGAGGTAATGAAAAACCGAGTATAAAATTTGAAAGAGCATAATATTTAAATAATAAAATCATCTTTGTTTGATCAAAATCGGTTCAGAGACGGCTGAAATATCCATAAATATAACAATTTGTAATAAACCTGGGGCCTCGGGTTTATTAGAGAATTTTGAACCAGCCGTTAAAAATTCAAAAAAATGCTTCCTCTTTTCAAAAAGTTACAAAATAGGTTTTTAAATAGTTGTTGGTTATTTCTCTATCTAATCACTATTTCAACAAAGCATCACATGCACAATATTTTATTCAAAATGGTTGAAACCGATGAGTGTTTAGAGAGCGCCCTCTTACGTTGTAACGGCTTTTTTTTAATGATAACATGATTTTTACTACGTCATTTGTAATTTTGTGTTCCTTTCTAACTATAACTATTAGTTTGTAATGTAATGATGCAGGTTTTGGTTACTAAAATTAAAATAAAATTCTGTTTCACCAAAACTGTACTCTCCTTACCAGAACTCAACTATCCCTTTAATATGATGTCTCATTTGCAATGATTATGCTGAATGTGAGTGTGTAATACAGGAAACTCACAAACTTGATGTATTGAAAATGCTTCAAATTTCTCTAAACCTACGCAAACTGTCCAGAACTGGCATATTAGCGCCCTCTTCGACCGTGTAGGTATGCCCTTATTACCACGTATCAAACGGTAGAAAGTCGACCTAACAACGTGTCATTTTGAGCCCCATACATTTAGAGGTACTACACACACCTCAAGCACATAACCACTATGAATGGGGCATTATTTCATTGACAAATTAACACGCTTTAACATAATGTTGAATTTCATAATGATTATGTAAAGTAAAGTACTAAGATATCCCCACAAAAGTCGTTTTTGGATGCAACGCCTTCAATTTCACACAATCAAATGCATTTTGCTTACATTTTGCTGTCGATCCTCCAAAATATTCACCTTAATTGTACCTACCCGGCTTTCATAATTATTCCAAGTGAGGTGTCATTGGAAAGATAATTAAACAGGCTTTTGTCTGATACCATATTCAACAGTATCTCTTCATTGACATGATATTCATCGTCGAAAGAATTTGAACTTGAGAAAGACCGTGATATGGTTGTCAGACCTTCCAACTGAAGTTTGTTGGCGCATTTTGCGACATTTCACTTCTGACTTTCCCCCATTCTCAAATATACCTTGTGCTCGTGATGCTTACGAATTTGGTATCATTTTAAAGAGGTATACACACCCTTTCAAGTGATACCAAATATAACCATTATGATTTCTTAATAAAATAGATATAATCGATCAAACTTGAGTTTCCGAACTTTTTTCGAGGGGTTTAGAAGGAAACCCCATGTATTTAGGGCCGTACATTTCTGTCCAAGTCCATATTAC
This sequence comes from Echinarachnius parma, assembly GCA_037951105.1. Classification (NCBI taxonomy): domain Eukaryota; kingdom Metazoa; phylum Echinodermata; class Echinoidea; order Clypeasteroida; family Echinarachniidae; genus Echinarachnius; species Echinarachnius parma. The sequence continues at coordinate 16,553 of JBAMJV010006429.1, read as the reverse complement.
CTCATACAGGAGTGGTCATTTCGATACTTGGGTTCGGCTCTTTGTGAAATATATGTACTAAGAAAAAACAACGTTAGTAAGCATACATGTATTTTGTGTTAAGGTGGTTATAATAATGTTGTTGTCCTAGTCAATCGGAATATAAATAGAAATGGAAAATCTAGACTTTTTTCCGAAAAGGAATATACTTGAAATTATTATGAAACCATTATACGACGAAGGTAATCAAGAATTTCTTTCGCGTTTCAGTTATGACGCAGGACGGAAAAAGATTCACTCGGAAATGGGGAGAGCATCATTTTATGGCGGAACCGCAGGGTTTTACCGCGACCCGTATTACACGTGATCTGACCAACCAGGACTGTCCATCGCCGTACATGACGCTCCCTCAATGGAACAACGAACCGGTATTCAGCCTCACCGCCCCATTCGCTGGCCTGCAGTGCCTCTCACACCCAGAGGGCATCATTACGGCCCCAGAAAACAAGGTATTGATAAGGTTCAGACTTGAGAGGGCGCTTTATCGTTCGTCTTGTATTCTTGAAGACACCAGTGGAAATCGATTTGTTCAGGCTGTGATCCATTGGTGGAACAAGAATGAGCTGTCGTGTCAGGTAACATTACTTACAGCAGGGACGTACATCTTCCAGCTAATCGGGAGTTTCAACTCGCCCAAATCCGAAGAAAATGAGTCCAACAATGAAGTTCTACACCCTACGAATGCAGACGACGCCATTAGCACCAGGCTCGTATCGTACACGATAAAAGCGACCGCGGAAAAAAGCCAACAGTCTGTTTCAAATGACGAAAATGTGAACCTTTTCGGCGCGCATCTTGACCTAAAACAAGTTGGCTTGATACCAGCCACTGATAACCAGGCGGTTATCAAGGGGCCCAATGGCGTTGCACATGTAGTTTTTAAGAAGTCTGGCAATGGGCCGTCAGATATTAACCACAAGCTACACAGTTTTAACAACGCCAAGAAATGTCTGACATCATCCAGCTACTGCGAGCAGTTTGATGAATGGTTTGTGTGTCACGTGAGGTGCCCATCCGTTGGCCTTTTCTCACTCAGCTTGTATGTAAAGGGCCATGATGGCAGAAGTTGTTTTCTCAAATATACCATTGTAAGTGAGAGGGATGGAAACATATCCAAGTTTCCAACCATACCTGGCATTGCGGGACCATGGCCAATGTTCTCCGAGCTAGGCTTTAGGCTCACTGACACGGTGTCATCGACGATAGTAACTGACGGCGGCGAAGGAATGCTCAAGGTCAAATGGGATGTTTCACGGCAGTTTTCTATCAAGGCGGACCTGACGGATTCTACATTGTCGAAGGCTCTCGAAGAAAAAGGTCACGTGATTGTGGAAACATCACCCGACCCGGACGACGTCTTTTCTACAACCAAAGTAGCATGCATTGGCATACGTGTGCAGGAGAAAGGTCTCTTTAGGCTATCTGTATTCGCCAAGGAGACCGATTCGTCTGACTTAATTTTTCTTGGTAATTGGCTTGTCGTTTGCAATGAATCCAGTGCACGAAAGTTGTACCCAGAAAATACGTCAGTGGTAGGACCAGGAGGAGATTTCGCAAACTTGGAGCTGAATACAAATGTCCACAGTAGAATCACGTGCAAGGGTGGAGTTGGTGTCATGGAAGTCTGGAGTAAGCCGAACATGCTGACCCGATTCCTGTACACCCTGACAGGTCCTGATAATGATAAGGAAAAAGGACAGGTCTTCGATGACACGACTGTCAAAGATGGCGAACGAGTTACGAAGTTCCACTTTCGATTGAAAAAAACGGGGTTGTTCGCATTTCGTCTCTTCGCGGAGCAGTACAACAGTGACAGCAACACATTCGTAGGTGTTTGGCTAGTAAATTGTGACGTCATCACACATTTGCCGCTCTTTCCAGGAAAGTATCGCTACTACGGTCCCGACCCAATATTTCATGAGGGAGGGCTTCAAGTTGACGAGAGTGAGTCGAAGAGAATAGAGCTCAAGGACGGAGAAGGCGCACTGTCTATCACTCACCAGCCTGGAACCAACAACAAAATATTAGTTCACGTAGAGTCAGAAGGCGAGGAATACATACATTCCAAGATGAGCACGATGCTTGATTCGGTTTGGACGGCCAAGGGCGAGTTGTTGTCCACGAATATTCGTATCAGGCTAAAAGAAACCGGGCAATTCGACCTCGTCGTCTACGTTCAGAGGGATAAGAAGTCTAGCACTTACCTTAGGGCCGGTGTGTGGCTATTAGACACCACCAAAGCGACAACTAGACCGTTGTTCCCCGAGATTGAGGGGACCTTCGGTCTATGTGATCTTTTCTACGAGATGGGTTTAACCGGGGATGGGCAGCTCACCACTACGCTCCGGGCAACTACGAATGGAACCTGCTCATTGACCCTGAAAAGGAGCAGACCGTTTGAAACTATATTCAAGGTTGTGGGGAAAGGCGTTGTCATAAAGGAAGAGTGGAGAACGAATACGAAACACACGGTGATATGTCGTGTACAACTCCCTCGTCAAGGCCTCTATGCACTGAAGATGTACGCTTCGGAGCCTGGTGTTTCGTTTAAAAACAGAATAGGCAACTTGTTACTTGAGTGGGATTAAGAAACTCAAACCCAACTGCGACGTCATGGACGTGCTGACCATGCGTGTGGCGGATGATCCTTGTCGACGAGACCGTCATCACAGCAACTCAGTAATGGAGACACGAATGGACGAAAAAACGAACTTGAGTGGGAAAATACAGACTACATTATTTGCACCACATTACTTAATTCAACAATCTATAGTTATTTAGTTAGCTATTCGTTGGTAAAAGACATTATGAAATCGGCCAATTAACGACACAGACACACACAGGATATAGTATCAAAGCTATCGTAGTGGGAAAGGATATGGTCATTGTTCATCTGCACGCAAGCATCACTTCGTGAAATGGATAATGTATCAAGTCATCTTAAAGTCAGCTGTGAATATCAAGAGCAGCACATCAAACAAAACAACATCAGCAGGATGGGGCTCATTGGGACCAAAAAAGAAAACTCTACTATGATCCGAATCAGGAAATCCTCATACAAAGCACCCTCAGTATATTCAGGATCAGAGGGACCGACAACAAATCATAGATGTTATATGGTAGACGGCATATTTAGAGACTTGCTAATCTTCGCAATAAGTACAACGATTTTACACAGGTGTCTGAACTTATAACGAACGCACAATTATTGCAATCAACCTAACAACATCATTATAACACAATGTTAAAGTAATGTGTTATAGAATCAAATCTACCAATGAATCGCGCATACCTTGAATTAATCTTTGTATTAATCTTGAATGTCTTGTCTTGAACAAGTTGTAGACTTGGATCATTATTTTGGTCTTTTGAAGGCAAGACTACTCAACCAACTGACATCGTTGAATCGGTTCGTGAACCCTATTCGAACCAAATGCCAATAGCCAGGCACCAACACAGCATCTTGTCGTTAATGATTAAACATATTGGCCGGTATTCTTAAGTCGTAATTAAGTCCTTTTTAATTAAACAGTTGTCTAAAGTTATGTTTAACTAAACAGTTGCCTAAAGTCATGTCTTAGTCCCGTCTAACTTTAGTCACGAGGTCGCGACTAAAGTTGTGGTCTTCTGAAGTCGTGATTAAGTCCCGTTAAAGGGATAGTTGAGGTTTTGGTAAAGAGGACGCTGCACGAAATAATCTGTGTGTGAGGTAATGAAAAAATTAGTGTAAAATCCATAATTTCGAACCAGCCGTTGAAAAACAATAGCTATGTATAAATTTAACTAATTATACAATATCAGAAAACATGCTTTTCAAGGATAACCCTTTAAAAAAATATATTTTCCATGACCTTTCAAACAAAATATATATTTTTCATTTTTTTAATGTGAAATTTACTGAGAAAATGTATTTTATTCACTAGTTAAAGGGATAGTTGAGTTCTGGTAAGGAGAGTACAGTTTTGGTGAAACTGAATTTTAGTAACCAAAACCGGCATCATTACATTACAAACTAATAGTTATAACTAGAAAGGAACACAAAATTACAAATGACGTAGTAAATATCATGTTATCATTAAAAAAAGATCCGTTAAAACGTAAGAGGGCGCTCTCTAAACACTCATCGGTTTCAACCATTTTGAATAAAGTATTGTGCATGTGATGTTTTGTTGAAATAGTGATTAGATAGAGAAATAACCAACAACTATTTAAATACCTATTTTGTAACTTTTTGAAAAGAGGAAGCATTTTTTTGAATTTTTAACGGCTGGTTTTACTTATGTTTTACTTATGAACAATGAACAGTTCATTGCTCTATTTTTTATCTTCGTAACCCAAACAATATGTTTTCATTTGTAAAATGTATATTACATCCAGCACTTAGGTAAATCTATCTTTCTAATTTCGTCCAAGTATTTTTAACACATGGACAGTCACGAAATAAATGAGTAATTGTTTTAGTAGTGCATTACAAAAGGAACATAATTAATTTTCAACCATATTCAATTTAAACAATATATCGTTTTAACAACATTCTATGTAATAGTGTACATTGAAACCAACGTAAATTTACATCCAGAGTACAATTAAATACATGAGAACAATATTTTTGCCATAATTATGGACTCATCGATATAAAAAAAAATACATTTTCCATTTTGTTAAGCTTTTACACTCTTCCCTTTTTTGTTGTAATATTAAAGCATATATATGCGAGCAGCCTTTTCGAAATTGACAGATAATGGAAATTTAATCTAATCTTAAAGGCTTCTCCACTATCACAAAAATACCACAACGGTTATTAAAACCAGATTTAATCGCTTCACATTTATTGTAATTTGGTATTTCAATTTAAATTCATTGAGTGACAAAAATGTACCATCTTCATTTAACGAATCATTAATACATATTAAACCTTTTTCGTACCAAGACACACACGTTATTCACCTAAATATGACTATTAAACCAAATAGGCTGACATCATATAGCGCGATTACTTTTAGACTGTAGAATACTGTAAGCCAAAAACACATTTTTCCAAAACGGGTTAGTTGCAACTATTGACATTCTTAAAAAGTAAACGTCACCGAAAGAAGAGTTCAATTTACAATTTTCAGGCATAAATGCATACATTAAAATATCAATAAAAGAATCTATATTGCCAAAAAAGTATCTTCTCATCCATGATATTTTCAATGAATAAACATGTGAGTGTATATCTATAATTTTGGCTCCTCCCAAATGATAGGGTTGTATCATTTGTTTCCTACTTATTCTGTCAGGTTTATGATTCAAAATAAATAAAACAAAAGACTTTTGTAATTTTTTCATAATTTCATCAGAGGGGTTCGGTAATGATAAAAAATGAATAATTTAACATTGATATTAATAACGATTTTATACTTATTATTCTACCAGATAATATCAACTTACCTTTGTATGGTGACATCCTTTAAATTCCATGGTCCTCATGGTCCTAGGCTGTAAAGTGAAATATCCAGCTGGAGCTTGTAAGAGACGTTTGATTCTGCTGTATCAAATTCCAGCCCAAAACTCCGTAGAATGTGTACAATTGCAATCAGCGATATGATATCGGCGATATCTATACCGTGCATAGTGCATGCGCATTCTGCTTATCGGCTGCAGCTCGAGCGCGAAATTATGCATTAAGTCAGCAATGCCTACAGAGCTTGCGCAAAAGTCCCGTTTAGAGTTAAACGAGTGTTTAGTTAATCAGGACTTAAACACGACTTCAGAATACCAACATCATTAAGATAGGACTTAGATGCGACCTCCTGTCTAACAAAACATTTGGTTAAATTTAATGTAGTCACGAGTAAGTTAGACAGGACTTCGGAATACCGGCCAAAATCTCTGATAATGTTTACGGGAACACGACTCTGATGCAATCCCTAACAAATTGATTTCCTAACCAAGAATCAAATTTAGCTTAACGGAAGAGTCATTACGTATTTCCTTCATTGCTACTGGCTTCCACCACTGTGGACTTCAGTTTCGATGATTAAACGACTCCCGCTTGCAAGCTTGATGGACTTCATAGCGTATGTTTCATACTAAACATGTTTACGGTCACCGCCGAGTTGCTTGACTCGGGTGTCGAAACGGGGTTCAATATATTGCTGTTTTTTTCCTTCTTTTCTCTGAAAGTGAGTGCTTGGAAAGCAATATATTCATAATCTGTATTATCTTAGCTTTCTATAAAAGCATAATTCAACAACCGTCGGCTTTCAATGAATTTACACTTTAAGGCTAGTAGCAGTATTACAATTTTGCAAATGGCTCCTCCTCTCCTCCTGATAATAGAATCTGTTAAACATATAAGTACTAGGGCTTGCAGTTTTGGGGCGGCTGCATTGCTACATCGTCTCTTTGTCATGTATGTCAAATAGATTATGACTAGAAGACACATCGGGGGTCAACCTGAGATAAGACGATATTTTTAGGCATACTCACTATGATAGTTTTAAGTCATGCTAAACTCGAATTATTAATGGAATGAATCACACAATAAATACATTACGTTTCTCCAAGCTTTGTTTTAGTTCTAAATAACATGTGTTTAGCTAAAACATATGTATATGTTTACTTCCGTAGCTCTATGACTTACAATTTAATTTCATCGCACATTGTTTTCTAATGATCGAAACTTTATTTAATTAGCCCAAACTGATTATTCTTACATGTATATTCAGACGGCTGAATATGACATTATGTTTATACTGAAGGAATTGGGGCAGAATTGTTCTCTTTCCAGGAAATCTGACCCCAAATATCACTGGCTTCCAACGATAACTTCGGCTTCATGTACGTTTTGGTCAGTCTTTGTCCTAGTGATCGATCTCACAATTTATATCTATTTTTGTTTTATACATTATCATTATATGTAGCTAGGCCACTGTTCGTTGGCCTAACTTGCATCACAGTATGACAGTTCCAACGTTGTAATTAATAATTATGATTTTATGTAAATTGCAATAATCGTACAATACATTTATACTTGACCATAGTGTATGTTTCTGCAAAGTATGCCATTACAATTGCTTGAATTGTTTGTGCCTTGATTTTTGTGTGTGTTTTGAGTAATGTTTGACACAAATGCCAATATACGATTATTGGTGATGTCATAATCTGTGCTCCATTTTTGTGAGCTTTAAATCTAAACACAAAAACTTTGTCAAACTAACTTGAAACGAATAATAGATAAAGTCTTCTTTATAATTATCAAAACAATATTTACACAACTTACCGATTTTCATTAGTATACACGGCTAATTTCGTAATATAATTAATGTGTTAATATTAACGAGAAATATTGATACCTCGTGATTTCGTCTTTGCTTTGTCGATGTTTGTAAATAGTGTTGCATTATATTGTACATGCCATTGCCATCCAGCAAGTAGCTGCGAATGTGACCTTTTGTTTGTTGAATAAATACCATAATTATTATTATTATTCAAATGTGTGTTATGCCAAAATGCCGATGTATCTTTAATTTTAACATTGTTTTATTATATATTTATACAAAGAATGTTTTCACACTGATGTTAAAAATCATGCCAAAGAATTAAACTTGAATTCATCACGCTTGTATTTAGTCTTTCGTAAACAAAATATGCACGCCTATGTACATATATATTTTGAACTAAATATCTCTGATATATTATTTTATTAAAACTTAAATGCATTTTGCTTTGATGGAAACATGTCTTCAAATTGTTAATATATAGTAACTTTGTTGCCATGTGCAAATTTGTTTGATACCAAATGATACAATATTACAGACCTGTACTTGCTAGGTAAATTAATGTATGAATATGATAATCATACCTTACCTTCAGCTTTACATTTTAACTTTTTTTTATCGATCGGTTCAGTAATTACACAACTAGACAGCTAAATTATTCTAATTATCCAGAATACGATAATTTATGATGGTCCTACATTTTGGAACACTCTTCATAATATATAGGTATGCAAAATTGACCTTCACTGTATTCTTTGAAAAGAATGCTTACATTATTTGTATTAAAATTATGGTAATAGATGATTGGGTTTCATTAAAGAACAATGTCATTGTAGCACTATCTATTATTGTTGCTTTATATTGGATATTATCTGTTTATGCGATCCATACCCAGTCATTCCATTCGTACTTTCTATATTTCTCTGTCTTTTGTATAACCATGTCCAAGCATGCTTCCACAATTCGTCTGTTACTCGTGCATACATGTTTTCTTCTTACTATTAAACAAACTGAATTGAAATATACTACGCAATATTTTGTTTCTTTGTTATTTATGTTTCGACAGTTTCATGTGTAAGCTTCAATTTTATGAGGGATCCACATTCTACAAGCCATGATTTTTTGTGAATCCCTCCATTTTCACTTGAAATATAACTATACAGCAGCATTTATTGTCTTCCGCATTTTGCTTACGGAATGATTATTTTGAAATTGATTTTGACTTAATTATGAATTATATAAATGGTATTTTTAGTGGCAATGTAAAACAAGATGTACATTTGTATCATTCAACTGTAGAAAATGTTGCTGTGATGTATTCATTGTTTAAACAAAATGCATTTTGATTTTTGAAAATGGAAATCAGATTAAACTTAAACATGAAAAAGTGATAAAAGATTGATACTTGTGTTTTGTTGTGAATTGATATGTCCATTGAGTAATGTGTGAACATTTCAGGTTAAAGTAAAACCAGTAAAGTGTCTAACTCCACGAAAATTACTTGGAGTTTCCACATTTCTCTTCTACCGTGTTGTTTGGATTATGGTAAGAGAATAATAAAATAGGGTTAGATTTTTTAAATGCCCCTTTAGTATGACGATATCTATCATTGATAATCATTCAGCTCAAGAGCGTTAATGAACGGCATGAACCTCAAATACGTTATACAGTAATTCGTTGCAAAAGTAGACGCAAATTTTCGCTTTTTTAACCAGGAAAGCAGTGGGTTTTTTTTCAATGAAACTTTTACACATCGTTCGGACATATCGTACAATGATTTTTGGTATAGGATTGACATATCAAATGCAGTTCTGGGCAATATCTGACACTTTACAGGTGCACCTATAAATTGATGTTATTTGGCCGAGTAATGAGCGATTATACTAAATGATATTCCCCAACTCATTGTACTGACTTTGTACACGGTTATGACTATCCAGTGGATAGTTTAAATTCTGAACACTTCAATCGTAAATATCTTTTTAACGAAAGGGAAATTCGAACACCGAAACCTGTCCCATGCTTCTATTGCTAAAATCTGAACACCTCAATCGTAAATATCTTTTTAACGAAAGGTACATTCGAAAACCGAAGCCTGTCCCATGCTTCTATTATTATTACAAAATCATACAATGTATGAGAGAACCGCTAGAGTTCCAAGCATGTTGTAAGGATTTGGAGAATGTTATGTATTGATGGTCATACGTTATTTTAATATATAGAGCCTATTAAAGGCATTTATTCACATCCATTAAAATCAAGTTACAATAAATGCGATTAATATGTGCAAAAGGTGCACCATTTACAATCAAAACTACATACATAAATAAGCATCAGACAAATAAAAACAATACTTCACAAATTTAAAGAGAAAATGGATGTGGGGATCAGCAAAGGCCATAGACCTATCTAGGCTAATCCCCAGGTTCCTATCGTACGTATACTACAAACATAAAACGGGACACGACATATCGTATACACACAAGCAGGCATTAACATTATGTACAGTTATCCAGTTTAGGAGAAATCAAATTAAATAAAACTTATTAATTACCACGCATGATCAATCAAGAATGATTTATATTTTCGTTTAAACAAAGATAATGATTGAATTTTTTTCAAATCAGATTGCAACGTGTTCCATACAAAAGGTCCTCTATATTTTAGTGTTGTTCTTGAAAATGTATAACGATAATTGGGCAAATAAAGACGATCAACATTTCTAGTGATATACCTATTTATATTGCTTTGAGGAATAAAAAACTCATTAAAACTTTCTGGTCTAATATTTTTCATATACAAAAACATGAAAATTGCAACAAGATATAAATGTAAGTCATAATTATTTAAAACTTTTAATTGTCTAAACAAAACACTTGTATGGGCAAGATACGGTGATTTCGTATTTATTCTTATAGCACGTTTTTGTAACAAAAATAATTTCTGCAATAAATAATTGGCACAATTACCCCAAATGATATTATAGTATGTTAAATACGGCAAAATCAATGTATTATACAAATTAGTAAGAACAGACGATGGTAAAATGAACTTAATTTTATTTATTACATATTATTGATGGTCATAAAGGAATACCATTCACATGCAGTGGTCTATGTATTAATGTAACAGGTTGTATAAGGCATATCCCTAACGGAAATAACATAGTGTGACACAGTGTGAACATACTGTGTAGACTTTGTTAAATCTGAGCGTTTTCAGAGTGTGAACATTCATTACACTGTGAAAACACTGTGAAATTGCTGAGATACACAGTGTGAGCGCACTAATTTACACACTGTAAACGCATGCAATTTCACACTGTGGCGACATAGCGCTCACAGTGTGTTCACAGTGTGAGTTGGTTTTCAGACTGCTAAAACGCTCCAATTTAACAACGTGGTCCACACTGTGAAACTCAGTGTGTTAATAGTGTGGCACACTGTGTTTCTTCCGGTAGGGAATCCACACTTAACAACATCAGATGTATGATCATTATTTTGTATGTTTGTGTTATCTATTGCTTATAATGTATAGCTTAATTTTTTGTGAAATGCAGGCAGATTAAACTTATGTTTTTTAAATTGAGTTGGTTTTTAGACTGCTAAAACGCTCCAATTTAACAACGTGGTCCACACTGTGAAAATCAGTGTGTTAATAGTGTGGCACACTGTGTTTCTTCCGGTAGGGAATCCACACTTAACAACATCAGATGTATGATCATTATTTTGTATGTTTGTGTTATCTATTGCTTATAATGTATAGCTTAATTTTTTGTGAAATGCAGGCAGATTAAACTTATGTTTTTTTAATTGCCTATTTTCATATAAGTGATGAAGTTTTACCTCTTTGCTTGATGTGCGGCTCACTCATTTTATGTGTCTAGCGCATTTACAAGTGTGTTAAAGAAGATTCGAAATGGCGTTTCCATTCTTTAAACAAGCAAACTAAATGACGTGTCATATAATCATATTCTTTGTTGATGCGCTTTAGATATACAAGATAATCACATTTGCGTATTTAGTCACATGATCTGACTAACAATCATTCTGCAACGGGGCCAATATGACACAATGAAGGGGGGAGGAGGTCATTTGCATTTAAATCAATGGCACAGCCAGGGTAAATACAGAATGGAGGGGGGGGGATAGGGGAGCACTTGTGAGGTGACAGAGATATACATACATTACAACATCGTAAACATGTACATGCGGTCTGGTTGTTCGTATCAATTATGTTACATAGAAGGCACACAGAGAAGGGGGGGGGGGGGTGTCCATGGCCAAATAATGCCTTTTTACCCCCTAGCTTACACCTCATTCACTAACCAGACCCCACTGATCGTCGATCATTAACAACGAAATGCTGATTAGATGTAGGCAACAAAACGTGCATAAACGAAACTAACCTAACGTCTATTCCAGCGTATATTATATTCATACATCTCCCATCAATCGACCCCGTCAAGCGAGTTAATTTCGTCATCATCATATCATGAGGTTGAAATTCGAAGTCGTCCTCTTCTTGCTGAGTTATTATTAGTTTGAAGTTGTGTGTTGCTTACAACATGAGTAACTGGTGTTATATTTGTTTGAGAGGTATTTACACTAAACAACCCAGCTCTACGGGAAATGTGTGCTCTATTTCGGGGGTCTGTCATGTGTGTTAAACACATCCGTGGTAAGTTAATAGTAGACTTAAAATCATGCTACATACAATCATAGTTAGGTGCAATTATAGTTCATGTCACATATTTCTGCATTTACTTGAGAATTTTGTTTTTTAAAATGCAATGTGTCAATTTTGTTCTGATAAAAAATTACGGTTAGCGATTGACGGTGAAAAAACATAACATGTGATATAATTAGTATCCTAATTTCAAAATCATACCTTGCATAATATTGCAACTCTATACAGCCCAAGGGGCACACTATTTTTAGTCGTCACTTACAACGTTTTTGTTCGATTTTATCAAATTGAGCGACTTTTGACGAATAATCTTATGGCGAACATTTGGGCAAACAATTTTGCCCATTGGCCATTTCCAGTTGCCATCTTACACTCATATGAAGAGCATTATTTTGATTTTTTTTAGATTTGGGTTTTTTTTTTTTAAATGAAGTCTTTATGTTTTCTGGTGAAATGTCATACAAATTATCAATAATAAGATTTCAATGACTGAAGGTGAATCTCACTTATATTTTGTTCATTATTTTGTTCTTGTTTTTCTTAACGTCTAAAGGCGGATAGTACAATTCTGGTCAAACTAAATGTTAGTAACTAGAACTTGCAATTTGTCATTACAAACTAATGGTTATAATTTAATGATGCTTGAATGGTAAAGAACATCTACATGGCTAAGTTGGTACATAGTTTTTTTTATTCCACAAGAGGGTGCCCTCCAGACCCATGAACGATTCAACAATATTTTAAATTCAAAAAGTTAAAGTGATGTTTCGTTGAAATAGAATACAGATCATCGAACCAATTTTAAAGGGTCCACCACCCAAAAATAATATTCTTATAATGAAATGTAACATTTTTAGTAGTCCATTCACCAAAAAATGCAGAATAATATGTTTCCTGAACAAAATTATATAATTGGAAAACACTTCACCATACTACAACATGTGTCTATGGGTCTGCATACGAAGACTACCTTTTGTCTAGGACCGAACGCATCGTCCCGTGATTGGTTTTGGCCTCTAAACGTACAGCTGAGGGTTTTTTCATCGGATGCGTCCGGACGCATCCGATGAAACGGCCAGCATGAATGCTACAGAGGTGAAAAAGCCGATAGAATAAGGCGATGAAAAGAAGAGAAATAGGCGATTAAATTCTCCTACTTTAGAGTAGGAGAAATTCTCTTTCTATCGGTGTCACTCCGATGAAACGGTAAATGGTTTCGGGGGTGGAAAAATACCGATGAAAATGGTCAACGGTCGTTCTTGTTCCGGCTAAAGCAGTGTAACGCACGCTTTTTTCGGACACGGCATGCGATAATATTATGCTGCGCCATAGTTAGCGTCGTGTAAAGTGAACCTCGAGTGTCCGTGCACGTGTTTTTTGTTGACGTTTTGTTGTACGTATAAATTGATTCGTTTTATTTATTTAGTTATTATTTATTTAACGTTTTATTTCAACAGTGTTGCCCTTCAGTTAACAACTGATCTACCAAGGGGCCTCTGTTTACTTGTATGTTGCATGAATATAAACAAAAATTAAATTCATGAACATCGTTATAATAATATATTTATTATAAAGCATATATTTATAAAACCAAATGATGAACCGAACAATATTTAAAACGGATCACTAACACATTTATTGAAAGTATAGGCTAGTGGCTTTTTGTTATCAACAATTCTTCACTTCCGGCCGGTGAATGCAAAAGGCGATTAAATTCCCCTGCATTATGAACGCGAACAGAGGGGAAGTTGCGAGTTCCCCGTTGTTTACATAAGAAATTCCATTGGTCTTTTTCATCGGTAATGTAAGCTTGAAAATGGTATAAGGCTTACCTATTTGACCCTAGTTGGGGACTAGGAAAACCGTTTGTTGCTCAATAAACTGCACATAAAAAATACAAGACTTTCCAGCGGCCAAATTAAATTTCTGGCAGCCATTGGCACCACTGCTAAAGGTGAGCCCTGCATAATAGTTTTTGGAAGAACTTACATTGATGATGGTGACTCCATCTTCCAAGTGGGTATTGGTCATGCCTTCCTCTCCTCCCTGCGGCCTCCCATTTTCATCAGCACCGGGACCGCCGGGGCCGGGGCCAGCATTGCCCTGGGTATCACTGCAAGAATAGTGGGGGAATGTAAATTACACACAAATGTCCACACTAATTTTTTGGGGGGCAATTTGCACTATAAGTATAACTTATGGGGATATTTATTTTTGGTTGCTACAATTTTCCAAGGGGTGCCATCAAATGCAACCATAGCCAAAAATATAGTTCTATAGCCACCAAATGTAACCACAGCTACTAAAACATAGCCACCATATTTGGTTAAGGGTTACCAACACTGGAAATTTAGCTAAAAATAATATATCCCCCTAAAATGAATGTGATGTTTTTTTCTGTACTGGCCCATTTGGGCAGGTAAAATCATTATATTTTAAAATCTGACTTGTTCAGCAGAAAATTTACAGAGCCCCTGAATAAAATGAATTCATCCTACAGGGGCTCATGCAATTTGTATGCAAAGCAAAGCGTTGATCGCAATTTGTACTATAGACCTCTGTGCTCACTTTTATGTGATTTAATGTGATTTTTTTTGTTAAAGTGGCATGTTTTTTTTTTTGCATTCTTGGTTAACTTGGATCTTTAAATTTTTAGATATTGTAAAGGTTTTTCTTTGGGGTGTTGCATAAAGTCTGAGTTTCGATCAATCGCAAGTCACAAAATGCACCTAAATAGTACTCCGATTGGTTCAGGTGCGCACATTTTCTGAATTGCGGTTGATCGCAACTCCTTGTGCGACACCCCCCTGGCGGCTAATCGATTGCTTTATTTGTACAAACTGATTTCCTTGGTATATGCCTAGCTGAGATGAGAAGCATGTGTTGTTCAGCATTTGTGGATGGGGGGGGGGGGGGGGGGGGGGGGGGGCAAGAATTCAAGCTTGTGTCCAAAATACTTTTTGTTAAACATTTCTTTATCCCTTCATTCAGTTTTGCCTGAAGATGGGAATTCCACAGAATGGATAACTGGATTATATTTTGCCCCCCCCCCCCTCCTCCCCTCAAATTTATGAAGTCTGAAAGTGAAACCAAGCCAGATTTGCAGCATATCATTTCTGCAGGTTTTCATCTTTCTCATGAACAATGAAGGGGGGGGGGGGGGGTCTAGATTGAATTATACATTTGAGACCAAGGTTTTATTTTCTGTCTGCGTTTGATGGGAATTTGGTATATTTTTTTGTCAATTTAGTTTGTGCTATTTCTGCAGTCTGCATGGACGATTATAACTTTGACTTTGTTGGAAGTTTATCAATTATCCAAATGTAAAGTTGCATCTTTCAGAAACAAATAGCAAATTTTAGATTCATTCTGATTTACACCCAATAAAATCCAGCACCTTTCCGAGCCCAATTTAATTGCATCAGCAATTGTCTTTTTATTGACTATAATTTCATCAATATATTTATTTAATTTCTTGCTTTTCTTTTCAATAATTTCCTGTGTGGACAATAATATGATAACCATGATAACAGCTGGTCCGAAATCAGCAGTCTTGACTCTTTTGACTTAGAAATAGATTATCATCTCCACAAAATTAAACCTCAATCAAATGACACACTCGCACCGTCTCATACAGATTTGGGTTCGGCCCCGCCTGAATACGGTGAATACACGTTATACACACGTGCACTGCATGCATGCTGCGAAGATCATTACGCGCGTGTACTGTAGAATCATTATGCAGGTTATACGCGCCACGGAATGAATGAATGAATGAATGAATGAATGAAATCGTGTGCCGGTGAAACTGCATCTTGACTGAAAAAGTCTAAAATATCATGAACTACACATACAATCATAATCAAACTCACCAGAATGTAAGATCAACATATTTCAAATATACCAAAACGTTCATCAATAAGTTTATATACAAGAAAGGTGAGAAATACATACCGTGGTTCTTCTGCATAAGCGGACATTCTTCGCGAGTAGTAGCTCAGATAAGAAAGGCCGAAATATATCGTTCACACATAAAGTATTGCTCAATCCAAGTATACGTGCGCGTTCTAAATATAGTGCATTCTAACAGATATGTTGTATACCTTATATCTGATAAAATCAATATATGAATTCAACCAGTATAAATCTGATTTAAATGTAAATGATAACATAAACTCAATTTTTAAAAATTATGAAAAGAATGAATTTTGGCTATTTTTAGTAAAAGACTTATTACTCGCGCATTGATAAAATGACGTCTTACAGTCGGGTTTCCCAATGTGCATAGCATTGCGAAATTTGTTTTACTACACTGGTTGCCAACTATAATTTTCGAAATTGCTTCTACTGGTAGTTACTTCAGTTCTAGTTCTACTAATCTATACGGAAGTAAACTAGAAACTTATTTGTTGTCATAATGACCCTCACGCACCACGTAGTATTTCTATCGTGACTTTAGGGAATTGGAAGTCCCTATGTACATGCACCAGACTTGATGTTTCACTAAGGCCCAAATTTTGTTTGGGGGTATTGGAGTAACGGGCAACCAAACATTAGGGT